>JACYXH010000446.1:522500-593949 GCA_026745465.1 Lota lota
GTTATGGTTGTCTTTGTAGAGCACTTGGACGACGTCGCCTCGGTGTAGGGTCAGTTCGTCCAAGCGGTCAGCACTGTAATCATACAGCGAGACCACCTGCGGGGCCGGGCAGACAGGGATAAGAACTGTATACATAGAATTTATGCATAAAAAGTTGAATTCAACAAAACAAGATGGAGGTCTTACAGTAGGGTGAACTGCTGCAGAGTCGGTCTCGAGTCGGGATGCAGAAGCGGGGAGGCTCTGAAAGAAGAAAGAGATTTTATTTAAGCTTTTATTTAGCATTTCTCCACAGAAAATCAAACCCTGGGATTACAAATAAACCATACAAATTGCAACCCTTATGGGTGGGATTACAAATAAACCATTCACATTGCAACGCCAGCTTAGTCTTGTTGAGCTTCTTAAATCCCCAGCAACACTGCTTCTGCTGCAGTGTTCCAGTAACATACCTTTTAAGTTAAGAGTCTTCTTTTTTATTATCTACCACTCAAATGTATCTCTATATGTATTTATTCCATTATTATTTAAAGGTGAAGTGTGTTGAATTTAGTGGCATCTTGTGGAACAAACTTGACAGTTAGTTCAGTTGGCTGCAATCTGCAACCTCAACACTAGATGCCACTAAATCCTACATACTGCACCTTTAAAAAAAAAACTCTTCTTGTGCTTCTTGCGCTTTTGTGAATTAGGTTTGATTGGTTGACGTTGGTCCCATAAGAATCCCTTCCATCATTTCAAGATCTATACACCGTACCGTCTGTAGCGACGCAGACCCTTTCAGGCGATGGCCTACTGGACTGAAGCCCCCTGAAAACACAGCAAGAAAACAAACAACACAGTGATAAGACCGGCATCATCAAACGAGATGGCTTACTTCTTTTCATGCTAGCCACCTACAGATGTGAGTAGAGACAACGAGAGGGCCGTCTGTGTCTCTGTGAACAGCATACATGCTAACTGTTCTGCGCTTTGGGACCTAAATAGTTTGTGGCGGAAGCTAACGTGTCTGCTCCTGTTAATGGAATTCCATGCAACTGGCACGCCATTTTTTTCCCCCAGTTATTGAAGCTCCCACTTCACACAAAGTAGGCAAAGTAGAGACATTAAAGTTAAGGTGTGCAGAAGCGGGAGTTGTACGCGATCACGAGGGAATGAACGTGTGAGATGAGGTTGTGGAGACCCACGGTGCTGGCAGCTGAGAGCCGCCTGGGGGATGAGGTGTTCCGCCAGGGCCCCAGAGAGGTGCAGCTTGGAGTGGGGAGACAGCAGCGACGGAGGGGGCAGAGAGGCACCCAGGCCCGTCTGGAAAGGAGGGAGTGGAGAGGAGAGGGGGAGGAGAGGAGAGTAAGGAAGACGGAGAAGAGAAGAGGAAAGGAGAGGAGTAGAGGAGATAAGGGGAAAGAGAAGAGAAGAAAAGAGAGAGATCATGAGTGGTGACGCTGACCTCATCACTTGACAATTGCTACTTGATGCTGTCGTAGACGATGACAGGAAGTACCTACACCGACACCTTACCATTGTAACAAAATGTCAAAAACAAATAATTTAGACACCGGAATGAAACTATAATGTACAGCGACTCTATGGTTTGTTTTATCATATATGAGCGAGAATCGGGAATGTCGGCTGCTTAACTCCATATTATGCAAAGCAGTGCATATTATCCGACCAACTCTGAGACCTATATCATTTCCTGTCCATCTAGGAAACGGAAGTGGGAAAGAGGATTGAGATGATTTGGTTGGATGACGGCTGTACTTACAGCAGCAGAAGCAGAATCTAGCGTCCGACTCCTCCCCATGTAGTCCAAGGACACTCGGTCTGCACCAAGGAGAGACAGAAGGCTACGTCTTAAGGCAAAGGCAGTGATGCGCCTATTGTATGAAACATGAGGCCATTGATACGCTAAACACCAGAGCTACACCCGGTATGCGACACTGGAGGATCCGTGCTCATTGTGCATGTGCTGCAGCAAGACGCCCTTCATCTCCAAGATGTCCACCTCCAATGTGGTCCCGTGAAGACGTTCTCAGACACAGAGCTTGGGCCATAGAGCCAGGTCTGAGCATGTATGGGTCTGGTGTAACACAAGAAAACATCCCAAAAGCAAAGAAAGAAACCAACACGCACCGTGATCATACATGTACCCGGGAGTTGAGGCGCTTCGATGCGGGTCCTGAAAAAGGAGATGGCAAGCATGTCAGTTCATGTAAGACATTCATCATTGTCCACAACCAGCAACGGTCTTCACCATCTCATTTAAAAGGTGGAGACAGTGAAGCTGGATGAAGAAGTGAGTTTACCAGGACAGAGTCCAGCTTGTCTTTGACGCGCTGCATCTTCAGCGACAGCCGGGCCGTCTGTGCGAAGCGGTCCGTGGGTGCGGAGGCCGTCCTGTCCAGCAGGACGGCCATGGGCTCAGCGGTCCTGGTGCTGGTGTCCGTCGAGGCGGACCTGCTGCCCCCTCTGATGGTCTGGGCCTCCAGCTGGGACACTGTCCGCACATGGTAAATACACGGTCAACGGAATTAATTTGCATTGCGCTTTTCTGACCTGTGCCTCAAATTCACCCATTCATACACCCACTTATACCCAGATTCGTACAATGACGGCGGTGTCAACCATGCAAGGCGAAAGACAGCTCCTCGAAAGCAGTTTGCATTAGGTGTCTTGCTAAGGCACACCTCGACACTCAGTAAGGAGGAACCGGGGATCGAACCAGCGACCAAAAGAAGAATAACTATATTTCAAGAATACAGTTACTCTTTAAAGTATCGTGAAGAGATTTTCTCACGGCGATATGAAAAATAGCCGAGATGCCCACTGTGATCTGGGTTGGTTCTGTACCTTTGCGGTCGTACAGGTAGACCAGGATGGGCTGGGTCGGACCGAAGGCGCAGAAGGCCACCATGTTCTCGTGGGGGTGGAAAGCCACGCCGCGCAAGGCCGTCGGGTAGCAGAGCTCCGAATACACCGCCACCTGGTCACCTAGGAAACCACATGATGTCACACGTCCCACGGGTTTAAAAACCGCCACGCCATCGGGCTGAAGGACTCAAGAAGTGGCAGTGTAAACAGGAGAAGGAGAAGGAGAAAAAGAAGTAGGAGGAGGAGGAGGACAACAATAACAACAACAACAACAACAACACGAAGAGGAATAACAATATAAAATCTCACCAGTTTCAGCGTTCCAGACGTACGCCATGCCGTCCTCGCTGCCCGAGAAGAGGAAGTTCCCACAGGGAGAGAAGGTGCTGTAGATCCTCTCTCTGTAGTTGGTGGCTCCCGTGTATTTCTTCACAGCCAGGCTGGAGGACAGATAGTTAACCTGAGTCTTGGTTGTCATTTTTACTCCCCGCTTTCTGACCTAATATCCCATCGACATGAATCAAGTGCATTTTATCTAAAAAGGTGGGATACATGGCAATTAGACTTTTCTTTTTTTTATTGACAGTACACAAATGGAATTACATTTACAATATTATTCTTGATAAAACATGATGAAATTGCTTTATAGAAGCCACGCTAGTGCGACCCACTAATACATCAGTATATCAGAAACCATACTCTTACTTTCACTGGTATGACATATAACTACTAGTGAGAGTGCTACGACTCAGTTGAAAAGCGGGTGCTTACATCCTGAGGTCCATGACCCTCAGCACGCTGTCCTTGGTGTGGATGAGCAGACGCCGTCCGTTGGGATGCACCTCCAGCATGTTGATGGGCATCCCACTGAGGTCCTTCTCCTCGATCCTCTGCCAAACCAGCATTAGCTTATCAATAAGTTATCAATACGTTACCAATGACTTGCCAACGAGTTATCCACACTCTATCCGTAGATTATCAATCAATGATCAAGGAGTTTAGTTCCAATTGTTTTAGATATTAAATATTATTTGCTGGGTCAAAAAACAAACATCACGTCATTCACTGTCACCGTCGTATTTCTCCAGGTAACGCTCAGTGTTTCATTCCTACCTTCTCTATGCACCAGTCCTCACACGGCTGCCGCTGCGGTCCGTCTCCGACCGGCGTCCTCCACACGATGATCACCCCGGTGTTGTCCGCGGAGAACATTCTCTTGCCTGGGTAAAGACGCAGATCAACTAGGAATGAGTCATGAGCAGAAGGGATGATGCACAAAAATGACGTAACATTGCGATTCATTTGGGGGGGAAAAACATGTTACATTTAAAAAAAAAAAGTATATTTTTAGTTATTATTATTATTAATAACTAATAATAATAATTATTATTATTATGACCTACCCATTGCACCTTCTGTTCTGCATCGTAAGTCAAATTGCGATAATGAAGCTACGCGCTATCAAGTATCTGCACAGCGTACCCTCCCAGTCGAAACACGCCGCGTTGATGAAGCTGCCGTGCCCTTCAAGCTCCTGCAGCAGCTGGCCGTTGACGTCGCGGACGTCCAGACGCCACGTCCTCAGCAGGCCGTCGTAACCCCCGGTCACCACCAGGTGGGGCGCGGCCGGGTGGTAGCGGGCGCTGTACACGAAGGATGGGTGGGGCAGCACCTTCTGGGCGACCCCCAGGAGCCGTTCCACGTTCCACTCCCTGGGGGGGTGGAGGACGTCAAATTAAGTATTTTGTTACTCTCCTTGCATTCCCACATGAACATTGAACAAAAGTGCAAACATAAATAAGAACAACTGAGTAAATCCCATTAATAAATACAATATGGATGAATAAATAAACAAAACATAGAACAAAACCGAAATCTTTAGTCATTTAAATAAATAACAAAAGACGTGATATTCATGTTAGTGTAGCGAGTGATTAAGATAGATAATAATCCGATTAAGAGTTGAGAAAAGACCACAGGCGCTCCCTGGTGGCGAGGTGTGAATCCAACAGCTTCGCTGATCATAAAGAACTCCCGGGTCCTGTGTTTACCTGACGGTGCCGTCGGAGGAGGCTGACAGGAGGCTGCGGTCGTCTCTGGACCAGCAGAGGTCGTACACAATGCTCAGGTGGCCGCTGAACACCGCCAACACGGTGCCAGAGGGAATCTCATACACTGAAGACAGCAGACACGCTTAGTAGTTAATAGTGTCATCTAGTATTTACTATGAACAATAGTTGATATTATCATATTTGTAACTATTCATATTAGGTCAATATATATTTTGTAAAATGCGTATTGTATGTATGTATGTCAATAGTGTTTGACAGTCAATATTTGACAGTTGAAGAAGGTTGGTTCACGTTCTTTGTTTACATTACTACTTCTCATATTGTGTACATAAATATACCTTTCTACATACTAAGATATTCATATATTACGGTTGCTCACCAATGACAGGGAAGGCGTCTCTGTCGGCGCAGGCTGCAGCCAGCACCGTACCGCCGTGGGAGAAGCGCACGGTGAAGCAGCCCATGTGACCGCCCCGGAACGACAGCACGGGCTTGTTGGGGATCCGACAGACCTGACACAAAATATTACAAACCAAAAGGTCTCGGTGTGAAGCCTGTTTTGGATTTAAAACGGTCCGACACAGATATACGTGGACATACTTCACTAATGTATAGCATTATGCTACCAAAGGTTTGGTAGAGTTTAGAGAGAAAAATACCCATTACAAGCGTCTTACTATGAACTGCTCTATTTAGAAAGAAGGCTTTTTGAGCCTGAAGATTCACAGTAACACGATGAAGAGGAACAGGGTCATACATGTGTTCCTTCTATAGGATTCTTCCCTTGGATGTAGGGATGTTTTCCTGTGCACGTTAAGAGGGGTTAGGGGGGATGTTTGGGTGGGCAAATGTAGGCATGGCCCACATTTGACAACACCCCACCCTAACCCCTTTGAGACTGTCACTCTGATTAAGGGCTATAGAAATAACATGGAATACATCTGGGGTACTATGGACTGTAGCACCCACCTGGCCTGGCATCCTGCTCCACCTGAACACGGAGGCCTGGCTCTGCTCGGCTGGCTGGGGCAGGCTCCTCCTGGTCACCTCACTCTGGAGCTCGCTGTAGGAGGTGCTGCCTCGCTCCTCCTGCAGGGCCATCATGGAGCGCATGCTGGGGTCCACCTGCACGCCGCCAACACCACCACCACCCAAATAACCACAACACACGTCAGCTCACACATGGCTCTTGATTATGGCACCTCACTGTTAAAACACAGTCCACTACAGTAGCATGTGTATAAAAAACTTTATTGACTTGGGAAATCTAGCATAGAAGGCATGTTGCCTAGGATATTAAATGAACGAACGGAATAAACATTCTGTTGAGAATGGTTGAGCTTTCAGTGAGAGGGGCGATCTTCCTTATCAGCCAATCAGGATTAGATACACAGGAACATATAGATATACAGGAATATATAGATACACAGGAAGAGAGAGAGAGCGCGAGAGAGAAGGAATTCCTACCTAGCAACTCAAACCTTTGTTTTTATTGGATTGGGATTGAATAGTTGGCCTGTTTTGGATTAAAAACGGCGAATGTTGCCGTAAAGTTACAAGTTTGCGTGCCTGTATCTATTGTAGTCATTCAAAGCATTTAACAGCGTTATAATTCACTGTATCATTCATTGTGGCTGTGGAGTGTGGGTGGTTGATGTATGGTTGAAGCAGCCTCACCCGGCCCCAGATTGATTGGACTCTGGGGCCGGGTGAGGCTGCACACCTGTTGTGCATTGAGTAATCAATGCACACAGGTTAAACCAGCCATCAACACACACACTCAGGGGAATCTCTTACATGGCAGCACGGAGCACCATCTGTATGTATCATTGTCCTCAAACTCTGCAATAAACCGGTTTCAACATCTACACCCTGTGTCCTGGATTTGGAGGAGCCCAGTAAAAAGCCACCTAGGTGGAGTGTGGCAGCCACCTTGGCGGCCTGTAGCATCGTCCATTGCTACAGTGGCATTAAATAAAGAGTAGGTTGGGGCTTGGCAAGGTCATTGCTCAAATATGAATAAAAAGGTATTGACCATGTACAGTCAGGATCGAACCCAGTACCTTCCAGCTGGGAGTCAAACCCCCTCACCACTAGACTATCCCACCCGGTCATCTCCGCCTTCCTACTCACGTGCTCCGGGAGTTTGAGGCCCTTGACGGTGACGTAGAGGGTGGAGGTGTATCTGTTGCGGGGATACCTCCTCCACCATTCCACCACCTCTATGGCCTTGGGCTGCGGTTTGGCCCGGGCGGGCGGGCAGAAGAGCTGGAGGCGGAGCTTACTGTCCACGTTCAGCACGCCATTGGTTCCCACCAGCTGGAGAAGAGACACAGAAGAGGGAATGAAGCATAAAACCTCCTCCTCTTAGGCAAAATTGTATGAATAAGTGAAAGGACTTAAGCCTTATGATATTTCACCTTAAGGAACGCCCAGGCGACCTTCCGGAACCCTCTCTCCTGCTTGCCTACATCATGGGCTCTGGCTTCCTCCATGGTCATGAAATCCAGCACCTGTCCGAAACACACCAAAAAATACCCCAAAACATTTGAAGTGACACATAGACAAGATATAAGGCTACATCAACAAATGACTTCAACAATCACTGTCTATCTCCTAGCTTAGTGCTTGAACGTCTTGTTGTTGCAAGGGTCCAAGGAAATACTAGCTTTAAAAGACATGATGTCAACAAACCATATACACCGTTTGTTAGAAAGATAGATAGATATATTTATATATTTCCGATCGTCTCTCTCTCTCTCTCTCCCTCACCTCGAAGAAGAGGATGACTCGGGGAGCGTCGCCACGGTCCTGGAGGAAGTGTCCGAAGCGCTCGTTGAAGATGATCTGCTCCTCCCACTCCGGGATGGTGGACTTGTTCTTCTTGAAGTGGAACGGCTGGGTCATGATGGGCAGAACATGCTCCACGCTCTCCTGCTCGTAGAACGACGACACCGGCCGATGGCTGCAAACATTAAAAAATAATAATAAAGAGACTCAATATACAGCTGGAATCAACTCAATGTGTCACAAACGATGAACTTGTGGCCAAGACTGTATTGTCCTTTTTTACACTTTGTATACATTGTCTTTACCTACAGGTTAAAGAGAACCTATATAGAAAAATATATATCAATCACAACACAACACATCAACACTATCGATTTAACAGATTAATAGACTACCACAAAATAAACTCAACACACTCAACCCTGAACATAGTGCGTAATGAGGCTGCCGACATTTGGGGATCCGACCCCAACCATAAATGGTGGGCGTCACCCTAGTCACCATACTATTCTACCTCAGTCCTCCTTGTATCCTAATATGGTCAACAGGAAGGGGAAGTTACCTGTCCTCTTTCCTCACGTACTGCCCCGTCAGCTCGTCCACCACGTGGATCTTCACCATGGGGTGAGAGAGGCGCAGGTCTGTCTTCAGCCGGTCCGTCCGGTGGACGTACACGCCCAGCACCAGGCTGTCATCCAGGGCCGGTTGCGGTGGCAACTCCGTCTCCGCCTCACACTCCTCCACCACCACTGGGTGAATACATTTAAAAGCATACAGTAGCTTTGTCTCTCGCTCTATCTCTCAAGAAAGGCAACACTGGTTTTTAGGTTGTCATTGGTTTTGGGTTATAAATAACAATTAGTTAAACATTAAGCATCCATCCACACTACTTGTCCGTTCAACCACACACACACACCACTGATACTACAGACTCCCATATCTCATGCTATCATTGTTATTTGTTGATCTTGAATAAAACGTTATCTCATGTGTGGTGTCTCCTTCGTTGTCCGACCTTTGAGCTGGGTTGTGACACTCTGGGTCTGTCTCATGACCACAGGGATATGTGGTAGATGGAACAGCACCACGGATTTACCTTGCTTTTTCTTCTTCTTCCTCTTCCCTTTAGCGTTTACTGTGTTCTGCGTATCAACGACGCCCTGCTCTGCATCTCCATCGGGGTCCCTGTTGGCAGGAAACACACCGTTAGATCCTGCCCATTACCACTTGGTGAGTTACTCTGGGGACATGACGCGCACCGTGAATCTGACACATATCAAGAGCATTTAAACCGACCCGAGGTCCGACTCGGTGGCAGCCGATTTCAGCTTCTTCTTCTTCTTCTTCCCAATGTCGTTGTTGAGTGCAACGGCGTTGGAGGTGAAGGTCCTCTCGGCCTCCTCCTCCCGGGTGATCCGCTGCTGGTACTGATGCAGGAGCTCATCCTCGGCATCCGCCTGCTGGCTCGCAGCCTCCGCGCCCCCCCTGGCCCCTCCACCCCTCCTCCCCTTCCTGCTGGGCCTCCTGCCCTCCTTCCCCCCGGGGAGGCCTGGCTCCGTGGGCTCCTCCACCCCGACGGAGCTATCCTTCTGGGGGTCGTAGACCAGCGGGTCATCCTAAGATGAGATAAGATGGTACTTTATTAAATCAAGACGGGACATTAGCGTGTCATAGTATACTGTATAGGACCATAGTAGATAATAAAAAAATATTTATAACATAATATATATAACATAAAAAAAAAATACAAAGACAATTTAGTACAAAAAAACTGTAAATACAAGCCCGGAAACTAAGTATGGTAAAAAACTAAATAAATATACAAACTAAACTGGACTATACAACTACTACCAAATAAAGTCCAGGGAAAATAAGAAAGTAAAAGGCGGTTAAGAGTTAAGAGACGGAGCTGCCACTCTTGTCGGTGGCGCACCGGAGGCAAAGGAAGCTCCCGTTTGCTCTTCCTCTTGCCCTTGGAGGGCTGGGGAGGCTCCTCTTCGTCAGCGCCATGGTTGACGTTGATGACCTTCTCGACGGTCTCCCTCTCTCGCCGCCTGTTCTTGGTGAAGCGAGGGCTGCCCTGTTCAGGTCGGTACGTGTTCTGGAGGACGGTCTCGTCATCCTCTATGTCCTTCTCGAGGTTGAGGTTCTTCTTCAGAGTCTGGAGCTGGAGGGGTTACATGGAGACAGTTGAGGCCTTGGTGCCGGACAGCGGTGAGCTGCTTTATTGTTGCTATGGCCAATATGCTCACATTCAGCATGCACTTCACTTAATGAGGTTTCAGGTTATCAGGGAATAACAGAACAGAACAATATACTTTCTTTCACTAGAAAGGGTTTAGAATCAAATCATGTCAGAATTTATCCATTTTAATTTGTATAATCTATTTATTTTATGTATTTTAACGTACATGATGGTGATACAGATCTTGATGACTATATTTCTAATATGAAGAAGACGGTTATAAATGGTTCATTATCGTTTAGCCTACCACAATGCTCTCACACTGGGGCTCGGAGGTCTTTTTCTTCAACTTCTTCTTCCCTGGCGGAGGATCGGTGTATTTCTTGAGGACCTCATTGAATCTATCCCTGGTCTTCGCCCGGGCTTCACTCTCACCTGTGGAAATACCCCGAGTTAGCAATCTGTAATTATATGTGGTAACCAGTTGTACGTATTTGTGTTTGTGTACAATAAAAAGAGAATCAGCAGGCAACCACTAACCTGCTGGCATCCTCGCCTCTCATCATGCGTGAAGGGATCAAGGAAGGTTGTTTACAGAGTCTAAAAATGCGAAACAGTTTGTTACAGATACATACAACCGATCTCTGTCTCACTGCATCTTCAAAGACTCGTCGTCTAGATGAGGAGGTCTGTGTGATCGCTTTAAGCAATTCGTTGTCAAAATAAGAAGACGAACTCGTCATATATACAGTATGCGCTTAGCTAGTTAGCGCATAAGTCACCTTAGCACAAGCTAACTGGTACCAGTAATCAGCTAGCTGGCTAACGGTATATCATTGTGGCAATAATGGTTTGTTAGATATTACCTCAACAAATAGGCGTTGGATTTAAGTCGATTTTAATCATTTCCAAGACGTTTTCCGTGCCAAACAGGCAGACAAAAGCCTGGAGGGGTATAGCAATAAGTTGCAGTGATTGGGACCACAGACACAATTTACCTCCACGACGCGTCTGCTGGTTTCCAAGTCAACGGTGGGACGGGGGCGGAAACACAATGACGTCATTATCACTCATATAGAACCTACCAATCATATTTCAGGAAGGCTTAACTCCTCCCCGACTCCTCCCAACAACAACAACAGCAACACAACAACGTCACTGAAAATGAAGTTTGGTTAATGCTACTGTAATTGTTAATTGTAAAAATATATATATGAATATACATATACGTTAGATATTCCTGGAATTATATTTGATTAACTAATCGCCTGTGTGGTAATTTCACAACCACAAATGCACGTGTACACACCACGGCCACGTGACCTCCAGTCCCACCAGGTGAGTCTTTTGTTCAGGAGTGGCGTGAAGCACTATGCCGTCTAGCTAGCCGCCAATAATCACCCAGACATGGGCTCTGTGCTTTGTGACAAGTGTGCGTTATTATTTTGCAAATTTAAGCTTCGTTTTAGAAATATCTGCAAAGAAGTCGCGCATGAAATGGCAGTGTTTTTCACAGAGCTGGCTAAATGCACCTGTCTAAGCACTGCAACTCCGAAGAGGAGAAAAAGGAGGGCCTCCAACCACCTGGTCTTACCGCTGTTGAAGACAGGTAACACTGCGTTTTTATCACTAACCTATACGTAGCGATGACAATTACGGAGCAAAGAAGTTAAGTGTATAGCCCATACACGTTTATTCAATTATTATTTGTATATGGATGAATAGGCCTATAAAAGGGAGTAAGAAGACCTCGTGTATTATTGCATTGTTTTGTATTGCAGTGGTCGGGTCACCTATTACCTATCTGTTCAGTGGGGAGTTACTCCACGTTTGAAACCTGATAAACATTTGTCCTACTTTTGATATTGTTTTGTTGTCTTCATTAGGTGACCAAACCCATGTGCTTAGTGAAGAATGCTTCGAGGCATTGAACGGTCTCGCAGCCTCGGGGTACAGCGATCTGCAAGAAGCAGCAGCTCTGTATTATCTGTACCTGAGCCATCATCGTGAGTATAAGAAATGTGGTTACCAGATTAAAGTACTATGCATTGCTTGAATAGTGGCCTACACATGTCATGACACATCTTGGAAAGAAATACAGGTCCATGTAAATGTGAAGTTGTATGACTGTGCTTTGTTCCCATTTGTATGCTCTCTGACAGTTGTAACCGGTGTTATGCAAACACTACCTCCACAGGTTTTACATGACAGTTCCCAGGTGGTTAAATATGGTTGAACCACGCCTCAAAACACATTGTTCTTATCTAGAACAACCAGATTAAAATATATATATATGATATGGTTTGCTTTGTGTAGTTCATGGCTCCATTGCCATCTCACTTATGAAAATCTCACATTGGCAAATGTCCAGCCACAAACTTCATACAGGTGGAGGTAGATGGTATTTCCTGTGTTTATTACTCGTTAGAACCATAAGATTGCTGCATACAATCTCACAATATTCAGTACCAACTCTGTGGGTGAAAAAAGGGATTAAACCAAAATAAATCAATAAAATTTAAGTTTAGTGCAATCTTAGACAAATACATCAACATTTTAATGAACAGAAATATACGTGTGTGTTCATTCATCCATCACAGTGGAGTCTCCCCTGCCAGTCTCCTTCATGGAGCCGTTGATGTCCTTGCTTCTCTCCACCCATCCTGATGTCCAGAAGACCACCTGCCTCTCCTTAGTCAACCTGCTGGTCAAGAGGAATGGTGAGAAGATCGTGTTGTTGAATCTCTCCTCTGCATACTTTGTTTTGTTTTATTATTTTGCAGGGTAGCCATGGTAACCCTGATCCTCTAAAACTCTTTTATTCACACAAAGTCATTCCTTTTTCTTTCTTTCTTTCCCCCTCCCATCTTTCTTTTTTCTTTCTTTCCCTCTCCCATTTTATTTCTTTTTTATTTCTTTCTTTCCCTCCCCCCCTCCCTCCAATTGATGTAGAAGTGTGCGCGTGTCTGTGTGTGTGTGTTTCTAGTGTGCGAGGAGCTGGTGTTTGAGATGGGCATGCTGCCTCCCCTGCTGGAGATGATCCGGGGTGGGGACCCGGGGGCCCGCTGTCACGCCTGCGCGTGCGTCACCATGCTGGCTTCTTCAGGTAGGTGGGGACGGGCAGCCAGAAGAGCTTCAACACCGCTCAGAACGCCCTTCAGAGAGTGTTATCATGCTGCTGTCATGTTAAACAATTCACATTTCCAATGGTTGTGGGAATTGGTAGCCCGGTAATCGGTTTAATGTTTGTATAATAGGACTGAAGAATTTAGCTTACATGGTAAAAATGACCCTACAATGTCCCTGAGCCCTTTGTAGAAGAGCGCCCCATGTGACTGAGTCAGACGGGGCGCCCCATGATGCGTTCACGCTATGCTAACTCAAGTCCCTTTTTTATTTTTTTTACAGAATCAAACAGTGATGCTCTTGTGTCGGAGGGAGTGATACCCTTGCTGGTTTTAGCCAAGTCCTACGATCCTCAAGTCCAGCAGAATGCAGCGTGGGTGCTGTTGAATCTCACACAGTCAGGTGGGGGGCACAACGCATGCTGCTCAGGAACCCTAGCAGCCATTTTGAACTGCACACTTACATTCTGTCATAATTTAAACGTTGATCGATTTATTTGTTTAAGTGTCTTTATAGACTTTATAGGTGCCCAGCCCAAATGGGCTTATACGACTGTTACAAACATACACATGATACAGTGCAAAAGTCCATTCATAATTATATAGATCCATCAGAGATAAAAAGGATCAAAACAAGAGCTAAAAAACAAAGTTTATGAATCGGGACCCCTTGGCATCGCGATGTGTATCGTATCGCCAGATTCTTGCCAATGCTCCCCCTAGTATTGTCTCTGTTCCGTCTCCAAGTGCGCTCCAGGAGGGTGCTGTGTAGGGCAGGGGCAGTGCCGGTGCTGGTGGTGCTACTGCAGTGCTCCGACTCCAGGGTGCAATTCTACGGCTGCTCTGCCCTGGTCAACTTGGCGGCCGACCCAGAGCACCACGCCCGCCTGCTCCACATCGGGGAACGCTACCTGCTCAAGTGCCTGCTCACGCTCATGTGCTCGCCTGTGCACAAGGTATAGGGCGAAGGGGGTTGGTTGTGGGTTGTGGGTTCCAATCCCAATGTACTCAGTCTGCCTGTGTAGGCGTCCTTGAGCAAGATGTGCTCAGCCCATACCTGCCCCCTAATGACTTTTATATTACAGGGATACGCCGAGATGTATCTGTAAATTGGCGCTTGCCAGTTTTACTTAGATTCAGAGGAGTTGTTTAATTCCAAATTCATTGTTGTGCTGTCCCCTTCTGGACAGAAGGGGAGCTCGCTTGGTTAGCATGTGATTTATGTTAGCCGCTTCCATTGACTTGCAGAGATACAGTAGCATAGCTCCTGTTCATGTGAAAGGAATACATTGTTTACATTTGAATTAATTTGTGCCAGTAACAACACAACAAGACGCATATAATTAATGCGGAGGGGAACGTGTCAGCGGCGCATCAAAACGGTGATGAATTATCTGACCTGTTATCGCTGTTCTCCCCTTCTGGACGCACAATGATGAATTTGGAATTAAACAACTCGTCTGAATCTGGGTAAGACAGGCAAATGCCAATTTTAAATAAATCTTGCCGTATTCCTTTAAAACATCCACTTAGAGTTGCTTTGGATGATGCTTAATGTATTTTAAATAGTGGGTGATGTATTATTTGAAGTCCTACTCTCAAAATCATTGGTAATGCTGTATCAAGATTTTAATTTAGTATTTAGTACACATTTTTCATTATTGAGCAGATTTGTTTTAATCGAAAATTGCTTGCAGCGAATTTAGATGCATTATGAATTATTAATGAATGATGAATATTTGGTATTTCAGCCAATTGGTTTGGTATGGTCTATATTTTTCTCCTTGCTCAGCATACAATGTTGTCATTTTCAGAATGCATGCCAAGCATGTAAATGCCTTCAAATACTCTGCAGAAATGGTAATTATAAATGATGATTATCGTTATGATTATCCTTATTACTAATTGCAAAACGAAGAACTGAAGCTCATCTACTAACCTGATCTTGTACATGTAGTGGTGGTGCAGGATCAGCTGCTGGAGCTGGACTATGTTTGGCCTCTGAAGATGCTGCTGTCCTCCTCCGTGCTGGAGTGTGTGCAGTCAGCACTCAGACTGCTGTCAACCCTCACCACACATCCAGCGTTCCACGTAATGTCACTTTCAACGTTCCCATTGCCGATAAGGTTGATATTGGTTTATAAAAGAGGATGCTTTCACCTATTTACCAGTCCAGGGAAATGGTTACCATTATAATTGTGTCTTTCAGGAGGTTCTGGTGAGCGAGGGGGTGTTTGACGTGATTGGTCAGATGCTCCAGCACCACAGATCCAGCTGTGATGTCATTGTACACAGTTGCATCACCGTCCACTCTCTGAGCTGCACCTGCTTGGGCCAACAGGTCTATATCACTTTTCTGTAAAACACTTTGGATTAAAGCATTTGCTAACTAAATGGTAGTCAAATTCGGTTAAGAAATACATACATACTGTTTATATCGTTTCAGTTGGGGAATGCTACCCAAATGACTCTGTTGAGTTCTTTGATCAAGCGTTTGTGTCCCAACTGAAAGTATATTACTGGTTTGGACCTCTCTGATCTGGTCTCAGGCCCTGATGGAAAGCGAGTGTTTGCCAGGCCTTCTCCGCGCTCTTGTCTCCCCGGTGACCCCCGTGGAAGCGCTGATACGCCTCACTTCCTGCTTGTATCGCCTGATGTCGTTTGGTGAGGCATCTGGGACCCGCCGATTAGCTTTCAATTGAACCGCACACATTTAGTTTTTCCATAACTCAACAGAACATTTTGGCTGGCTGGGAGTACATCTTGTGAATTGGACTTGAATATTTACATATTTAATTCATAAAGTTGATTAAAAAGTTAAATCTTATATATAACTAGATTATGATAATGCATATTGCTTGTAATCTAGTAGCTTTCTAGTTATTACTTGATTGCAAAATGACTATATTTATTTATTATTAAATTCTTTCTACTTGCATGTTCAGATGCACTTCAGTCATACTTGGCCATAATGATGACACCAGAAGAAGTTTTAAGATTGGTAAAATTATCCAGACCCAACGGAAATCTTCAGCTGACATACAACTGTATCGCCATCTTCAGCAAATTACAAATGAATGGTAATGTATTCACCTATGCGCAAATGCAATATGGTCAAATCCACTTAAAATGATAAACCTCTGATTGTTGTTTTATTTCCATGTGATGTATGTGCAATATGGCTGGATGATTTGGCCTTCCATTGAACTGTGACTTAAGGGGAAGTCATCGGATTACTAAGACCACACTACAGCGTCTTGATGGGAATCATCCTGTCCTTTTTCAAGAGCCAGGCAGTCAAATTCCAGCACCTTGGCATTACAACTCTATGCAACCTCATTCAAGGTTTGTTAATCCTGCAATTTGTCATTCATCAGTTTGTGTTTTTTTAATAGTTTTGTTAGCGGGCAAGACGCCTAACCCCAGCTTCTCCTTAATGACATGTATCTGAATTCACTGTCAGTCACTGTGGATAGAAGCTGAAAAGCGTAGTAATGAAATGGTAAGGGTAACCAGTGTAGTGCCCTGAGGCTGACGTGAGCCGTCTGCAGATGCAGAGTTCGGGGCGGTGTTGTCCGGCAGTGAGCTGGAGACGGAGGTCATGCGGCTGAGCGCACGGACGGAGGAAACGAGACAGCTGCTGAGCATGACCGGGATCCTTCCTGCGTCTTTTCAGGAACCCTGACTCGCATGTCACATCAACCCCGGCGCGCCGTGAGCCTCACAGGAATCCAGACCTTCTTAATTCATAGTTAATTTGTACTGTTATTTTTTAACGTATGAATGTTTTTTTTGTTGCCATTTTTACATTTTTAAGTATAGTCATTTTGCATGCCTTTTTTATGTCCGTACGTTTGATATCGTTTTTTAGCCATTTTTACATTTTTTAAGTATACCGTCATTTTGCATACCTTTTGTTATGTGTCCGTAATCTGCAAGGTTTCAATCAGCAAGGAGACATGGGGCTTAAGGTCAAGTTTATTCTAATATGGCATACATGTTCAAGTTTTACCATGGGTTATAAGGAATCCACTTTTACAGGTGTGATAACTAGTGGTGGTATATCAGGAAGATCAAATACACTTGGAAAGGTTGCATTTGTGGTAACACTTTTCACATTGCAATAAACCGACTCAAGCCCTACACCTAAAGCTTTGCATTGTAAAATGATTACCATTTTTAAATAAAATAACACTTTATGCACACTATTCTTTGGAAACGATACACACCGCTATGGCCTCAATAAATGAAGTAGCAGCTTTGGGGAAATAAGTATAACATATTATAGTATAAAGACAGTGCAAATATCATTTCAATCTAACCACATCCCAACCTTTTCAGGAGCTTTCAAAAAACTGCATTTTCTGAACACGCTGAAGCAAACGGCAGGTGGACTATATGTTGTTGTGCTTGCAGAGAACAAACAATTCCACAATTTATATAATAGAGCTCTAGTTCCATACTAATATCGACAATCTGTGCCACACCAATGATTGAATCTGCAGAATGACTTGTGACACAGCTTAAATGGAGAGAATAGCACACAAATAGCAGATATTCAACTTTGGCTGTCTTGTCCCATGCTCGGTAAAAGTGCAGGACAGTGACTACTGGAGCAAAGACTATTTGGAGACACAGCCCCTCTTCAGGGTGTCATGGGGCTCAGATGACTTCTAGGATAAAGGGAGAGAAGGAAAGAAAATGTAATGATTTCAAACCTTGAAAAATACAAACTTCTTATGTAGTTCTCATCCCAGATCTGTTGAGCATTATAGAAGCATAAGCATGATGGGGAAGCCAATGTATTCCTCTGCTTACATCCTTTGGATGTACTGTACTTGCCCAGCAGATTTGTAAAATGGCTGCTTACTTGCAGAGTGGCTGCGGATAAACAAAGACATGACTATTTCGTGGAAGTTTGAGATTTGCAAAGTCCTCGTTTGTTTTTGCCTGACGTACTGTACGTGCTACGTCAACTGATTTCAAGTTCTGAGCTTCCACCTTTTGGGTGTAGTAGTCCTACACCCAAAAGGTGGAAGCTCAGAACTTGATCAAACGTGATAAAGACAAGGCACGTCCCGGTATTTAGTCAATGCTCTTCAAATCCTGTGCTAGTTGTTACAACGCAGAAGTGGTAATAGACTAATGGTTGAAAGTAAGTCCCATGTCCCTGGTTCTGTGCCAGGGTGCACTGCGGTGGGACCCACAGTCCTCTCCTACCTGTTCTTTGGTGGGTCTGGATCTCGTCCAGACCTGTGAGCGTTCTGATGGTCCGGCGCTCTTTGAAGGCCACCACGGGCACCATGTCCTCGATCCCGGTCATGCCCCGCTGGGCCGGCTTCAGCCCGGCCGACTGCCGGGTCACCGGCCCGGTGTGGCCGTTGTTCACCGGCTCCGTGTTCTCCTTCGGTCGGGTTTCAGTAGGAGCGATGCTGTCCGGCGCAAGTTTCTGCCCGGTAACAACCCAACCAATGGAAAGTTAAATTATACAAGAGGGCGTTACCTGGGGGTGGGTGGTCGGGATGGGCGACAGAACTCCTTGAGGGTAAAGTTATACTGGAAGCTCACCGTATCTGTTGCATCGGTTCTCCTCGTTCTCCGCATGATCTCTTCCAGGCGCTGGAAAAACAACAACAATCCCCATCTTTTAAAGTGGATCTGGCATTAAAATTGATGTTTAATTTTAGGCAGAAGGGTTTCTTTAGTAAGTGCAACTGTCCTTTATTAACACTGGCACATGTGTAGCCCAATGTCATTTGTGAAGTTCAAGAGATACAAACAACCTTTAGTTTTTCTCCTTGTTTTGTCTTACAAGCCTTTTGGATGACTAAATATAATTGTTATATTTAATTCAACCTTTCAACAAGTAAATTTTATTTGCATAGCCCTTAATCAAAGCTACAGTCTCAAAGGGCTTCACAGGCCACAGAATAAAACGCTCCCTTATACCAAAGGTTTTAAGGGAGCATTAAATCAAAGTTTTATTTTATAAAGCCTTATAAAACTCCCCAAATTCTAAAGGAGAAACCTTGAGAAGGTTAGGAGTGCATTAAGTGCCAAATGGGCCGACATATTAGTAGCACAGAACAAGCAGAAACCATGAAAGATTAAGCTCTTCAAAAATAGAATAATAAGTTCTCTAGCATTCGTCATTGGACACTTCTCTCTGTGTTTCACTTTTACGTTTGTTACCTTTCTCCTCGCCTGCCGCTCAGCGTCCTCCTTCTGGGCCAGGTCCTCCCTCTCCCTCTTCACCTGTTCGGCCTTCTCCCTCTCAACGGCTTGCTCCTCCTCTCTCTGGAGAGGAGTAAGAGGATAACAACAGGGAGGAGACTCCAGGAATGCAATTGAAAAATCAGTGACGAGTCCATTTTAAATCTTACCCCACTACCCATTTTTCAGAAGTAACAACATAAATGTAAACAAAAATTAAAAATGTTTTACATTTTGATTCCAGTTTGATTCCAGGTTCAGAAAATAAAAAAGTTCTAGCATGTCTTTGCTGCAATTCTTTCATTGGTGTCAACGTCTGGGTTGATGCCTATGTTTAATCTCTGGGACCTCTGCCTGGTTTACCTTTTTCTGGAGTAGGGCCGCTTCTCTCATGGCCTGAGTGCGCTCCTCCTCCGCCCTCCTGTACTCCTCCACCTCCCTCCTCCTCTTCTCCTCCACCAGACGCTGGGCCTCGACGTGGAGGCGAGCCTGCTCCTCGGCCTGCTGGCGTGACCGCTCCTTCGCCCTCCTCAGCTCCTCCTGCTCCACCCTCCGCAGCTCCGCCTCCTCACGACTGCGGCTGGACACGCCCACGATGCCGGAGTTGAGTACGTTAATTGATGCATTGGTTCACTTCTTCTTGGCCATAGCTTATTATGGGCTATTATTTTTTTCTTTATCCAAGTCAATGTCATTTAGGAACAGGTAGAGGTTAGATCATTTTGCTCTAGGATGTCTACAGGTATTGCAGAGATGGACCTAACTTATTACCTTTCGGAGTTGAACACCCTAGCCACTACGCTAACCTTCCCCTGCTCGGCACACTGAAATGGATGCTAGCCCATTGCCTGGTTGTATACGCATGCACACACGCATGTCATGTTTGGTACAGTAATTTCCCTACTTATAACATCGGTGTCTACTTGTTGACAATGTAACATGTTTAAAAAGCATGCATGCTTTCGTCTGGCATTGAATGTATCTGGGCTCTGTTCCATCTCACACACGACTCCTACCTTTCCTCCTCCTCCCTCCTCTCCCTCTGCTTCTCTTGCTCCCGCTGCAGACGCGCCTCCTTCCTTCTCTCCGCCAGGAGACGCAGGGCCTCCTCTCGGTTCGTGGTCCCTCCACCGGCAGGTCTGCTTGCTGCTTCAGGAGGTTTGTGCATACCAGTAGCAGCAATACTCTGTGTGGCGCCTGGAGAAGGAGAGAGAGAGAGCGAGAGAGGGTTTCTTAAAGAATCACCACACTCTGAAAGTCTAACCCCAGGGAAGGCGACACCTGCTGGTGAAACCTCAGGTAACGTCACAAACGTTTTGCGGCCTATAACGTTATAGTGGTGCCAACTAACATCACACAAGCTGGGTATGTATGTAACATCACTTGGCTCAAAGCTGAGCCAATCAGAAAAGGCAATTGTCTACAGAAAAACATGCTTAACATAACACAAAGCTAAAAGAAGATGCCTAAGTGCCTGATTTATTTAGTGAGGGTATTTACAAAAGGGAAGGCTTACTTCTGTCGGGCACTGTCCTTGATGAAGCTCTTTTAGTTGTGGAATCATCTGAGGAGTCTGAGCGAGGAAGAGACTCAGGGGGACACTTCACGACCTCCAGAACCCCTGGTGGCCGCTCCTCGGTTAGGATGATAGGCCGGGCGTTGCCAGGGGAGAGGGTGGGGCCAGAGGGGGCGTGGTCATATAGGGCATGGTCAGAGGAGGCGGGGACACAGACAGGAAGCTCTTCCTCAGGGACAGAGGGGAGCTCCGGCGGCATAGAAAAGGACTGTCGTCTGATTGGCCGTCTGGGAGATCTTGAAGACCAGATGATCAAAAGTAAAGTTTTTAATTTCACAGAGGTATTCACAGAAGTACACTTTTAACATTTCTTGTTATAATAGTAAAATAAATTTGGCCGTAAGTTCACAGTTCCAAGAACCAAATTCAGTTAACAACAGCAATAGAGGAACATTTGAGGAAAAGCTAGTGAAAATATAGGCTAAGCATTAAAAGCAAATTGTCCAAATTCAGTCCGTAGGAATGTATGAAGAGGTAGGTCTTCAAGCATTTATACTTTGTAACACTTCTAGTTCTGCATGTCAGTCAGGTTCTTTCAGAGGTTTTCCTACCGTTGGGGCGATGGTATAGGTAAAGTAGTTTGGTTAGTTTTAGTTGGTGCTGATTTGGCTCTGGAAGTGTTGACAGGTGGTGTTCCTGCGTTCGAGCGAGTTTTGGATTTCTTGTCCAGCTGATGCTGCTTCTCTGCTTTGATCTACGGCAGGAAGCAAACGATTATCAAGACATAACCACAATGGGACTAAGAAGACGTTAAAGTAATGTAAATGGATTCATAACTGAAAATCTCTATGAAAGCAACCGAAAGGGCTCCTATTTTATTGTCAGTGCAAGCCATTTCGGAATCTATCCACTGGTGGGAATTCCCCAAGTGGGAATGTCCACAAAGATGTATAATGGATGGATCCAACTACTCCAGCCTACCCAGTTGGAACAGTCCACCAATCGGCCACGGGGTTGATCCAGCTATCATACTATATGGATGGACACTACCACTTGTGATGTCACCAGTGAATAGATTTTGAAATGGTTTGTAAATGGCTAACCCCCCTGACACCCTGTGTTAAAAATAGGGACCCTTTGATGATAACAATAGGCCAGAATCTAGGCCAGTACCTGTGGCAGACTATGGCTTCTGGGTTTGCTGCTGCCGGGGCTGGGGGGGGCAGCTGGCCTGGTGTGGCGGGCCGGCCCTCTCTGGCGAGCCGTCCCAGTCTGCTGCGGTGGTTTGTGGTGGTGAATGGCCTGGTTGTTTTTGGGGATGGTGTTCATGGAGTGGCATGAAACTGAACGACGACAAACATGGACAACTGGAGTCAAGTGTGTTTTGTGGGTTTTTGTAGACATTATTGAGAGAAATGGAGGGAGGTGTGCAAATGAAGGAGAACATGACACAGATGTAGGTCATGAAATGGCGATTATAAAGAGAGGAGGAGAGGAAACGATGTTAGTCACAAGAGCACAGTTTCCCCAACAGGCTGCAAGTGTTTGGCGTCCTGGTGCTATTATTGTCACAGAGCTAGACTTGCACCAGAAAATTCTGGTTAGCTCAAAGTAGGGCATGGTGCTCCACATTGAGCCAATCAGAAGTGGGTAACTGCATTAACTGTTTCTCACCAGAGATGGTGAGGTGGTTTAAATTTCAGGCTTTGGTTACATTTTGAACTGCTGGTTTCATACGCATTTCTAGCCAGTAAGCATTTACGGTTAAATGAATTCCATTAGGTAACCACATCATAAGACGGCTAGACCGGACCTTCCATTCAGGAGGTTAATACCTTCTTGTCCCGAAAGACAACCAGCGCTCCGGCTTCTGGCCAGGTAGGAGCATGTAGGAGTTAGCAGACGGCTGACCAGGTTCCTCTCCCATGCCGTCAGGGGTGAGCGGCGGCTAGCTATAGCGTTGTCGGTCGGGTGGGTTTGTCCGTGAGCGACGTGCAGCAAAGAGCAAATGGGGTGAGGCAAGCAAAGGCTTTGGGGTGAGCAAAGTCACGCAGAGGCAGAAGCTAAGCATAGAGGGGGAGGGTTAATGAGGAAAGAAAGAAACACAAGAAGAGAGACAGAACACCCGGATACAGCTGCTAACTCACCACTGTTCTTGTGGAGTCTTCCTCGGGAGATCTGCGTGAGGTTATGCTGGAGTCTCTGGCTCTTTTCCAACGTTTTGCGTACTGCAGATTCATAACGCTCCTTTTTAAATCAAGGAAAAACAAACATCAGTCAGATTATCCAGTTGATCACCTGAGAGACCTGACACAGCCAAACCTCTTCTCTCCTTCCTCTCCTCTCGCCTCCCCTCCTCCTCCCCCTCCTCTCCTATCCCCTCCCCTCCTCCTCTCCTATCCTCTCATCTCCCCTTCCCTCCCCTCCTCTCCTCTGCCATCCCATCCCCTCCTCTCCCTTCCTCTTCTCTCCTCTTCTCCCATCCCCTCCTCTCCTCTCCCATCCTCTACTCTCCCCTTCTATCCTCTGCGATCCCCTCCCCTCCCCTCCTGTCCTCTTCTCTGCCCTCCCCTCCCTTCTCCCCTCCCCCCACTCCTCTCCCATCCTCTCCTCTCCCCTTCTCTGCGATCCTCTCCTTTCCTCTCCTTTCCCCTCCCCTCCCCTCCCCTCCCCTCCCCTCCCCTCCCCTCCCCTCCCCTCCCCTCCCCTCCCCTCCCCTCCTCTTCAAACCTCACCCGAACTCACCTTCTCCTCCCTCTGTCTCTGCTTGCGCTTCTCCTCCACGGCAGTGCGCCTCCCCTCCTCCTTCACCCTCTGCTCCAGCAGCTTCCTCTTGCGCGTCTCCAGTTGCAGCTCATAGTATCGCCTGGCTCGCTGCTCCCTCTCCAGGCGGCCGAGCTCGCGAGACGCTGTCGGCAGAAAGCAGCCCGCTAGAGTCTCACCACTCAACGCGGGAACGCATGCTACTGTGGCCGTGCGTCATGTATTTATATGCGTTATATTATTTAAAGAGACGGGAGCCTACGTACCGAGGAGCTTCTCCTTCTCCTCTCTCCTCTCTCTGGCCAACCTCAACCGCTCGTCCACATTCGGCCCGGTTGGTCCTAGAAGGCACAGATGGCTCAACATTCACATATTACAGATTACCCCCTGACCCTGCCTTTAAAAAATTTGCTACCCGCTCAGGATGGGCTATCCATAGCTTGAACTGCCAGACTATCCTGTCAAACTGAGCTCCCTTGCCATAATGAGCTACCATGATTATAAGCAGCAAATCCAGCATATGTTTCATTCAAATCTTGGACATTTTAACAGATTTAGTAGTCTGATAAAATATAGTGCCTCGTCACAAGCTACTGCAATCAAAAGACACAGAAATAGCCTATGACGTTTCTGCAACCTTGGAATGGCTCGCAGTAGCCTACATTACATGCCATTATATATCCTAGGCATGCATAAGTAGGCTGATTTGGAACAATAATGGTAACATTGTTAAGCTATATTTTAACCTAGCTGATCATTAATTAATTAATTAATTAATAAAAAATATTAAATATATAAGCTTCTGCTGTAGGTTCGGTCTAGGTAGCTCATAATAATAGACTATGCCTAAAAATTAGCTTAGGTAGCCCTTCCTGAGCAGGTAGCTCAGTTTGTCAGAACACCGGCTCCCCTGTAAACGCCCCCTCAATTCAGTTTTCAATAAGCGTAGCACAGGTGAGAGAGAGAGAGAGAGAGAGAGAGAGAGAGAGAGAGAGAGAGAGAGAGAGAGAGAGAGAGAGAGAGAGAGAGAGAGAGAGAGAGAGAGAGAGAGAGAGAGAGAGAGAGAGAGAGAGAGAGAGAGAGAGAGAGAGAGAGAGAGAGAGAGAGAGAGAGAGAGAGATATCTCCAAATCATACCTGCGAGGAGTCGTGGACCTGATGGGACGATAGAACAGTTGTTGACAGTCGGCGAACTAACCGTGTTGTTCTTTGTCGGGACATTTGACTTGGCATTATTGCTTTTCTCTGAAACGAACAAAAACAAAAATGTTAACAACATGGTTAACATGTAACATGGCTATGGTTTCATGCATTCTCACATAGTGTACGATCTGTCCTGTCCCAAAGTCCACTGGTGCAGGTCTCTTGCCTCTGACCTATGGAGATGGAACACGGAGCTCACCTGCGTTTAATCTCGTTGCCTGCTTTTAGCCTCTCAGATTGGTCCTGTTGCTTCTCAATCTTGTGAGTTTTAGGAGCCAAGAAGGTATGTTGAAAACCTCTTCTGCAGTCACTCTTCTCATCGCATAGCTTAGTTTCCCCAAGTCTTGTATGTTTGTTTCTAGATGTTTGTTTAGACACTAGTCTCAAAGTGGAGTTACTTTTAGGGTTTTTAACTCAAACCCAAATACTGCCGCCCATACCATAAACCTCTGGTGCTGGACTGATACCCTCGCGACGACCATCCACTATTAAACCTTTTAGATGAGATGTTTTTTGATTCTGATATCAATGCCCTATTTCACTGAATATCTCCGTCGACTGTCTCTTTCATCTTAACCCCAGAGGGAAGAGCTAATGTGTTAAATCAGCTGGTCTGGTGGTTTTGAAAGTAAATAAAAAACACACTCTCTCTCTGTCTCTGTTAAGCTCACTGCATGTCCGAGCACAGCCCACAATCTCAGATTCCTCATGGCCAGAAACCTGCGTAACCCCATTTTCATATTGTGACTCTTCTGTTTTTAATAGTTTTATAATATTGTCATTTAGCAGATACTTTTACCCAAAGGCAGACTGCAATGGATGTACATACACGTAATTGATATGTTATATTTATTTCTGGGTGGCATTTTGCTCTAGCGATGACTGCCGGACATTGAGGGTCTAATTCAGTACCTTTCTGGGAGTCACTCAACCAACAAGCCACATGACTATGCTGCCCTATCCAGAACCATTTTCTAGGACTCTTTCTTAGACGGAGCGACAAGCTGTGTGTCATTACTGATAGATCTGGGCCAAATTGGTCCATGTCGGCCCTCAGGGGCCAGATGGAAATGAAAGAGCCCTTATTGCAGCCGCATCACCTGACTGGTGTTCATGGAGATGGGAGGAATAAACACAGAAACATACAGGGAGAGGCTGGAGCCACACAACATGGGAGGGCTAAGCTGGGTTTGTATGCAACGCATAGGAAGACCACCCCATATGTCCGCATCGTGTAAAGGGGGTTAAGCAGTGTGAGCCTGGCCACTGTCCCAGTGTATGTTATGTAATGTGTACCGATCCAATCAATGTTTTCCTAGTGGATCCGGGCTTGTCATTTGGTCAGTGACACCGGGACAACAATTCTCATCATAACAGCCCATAGAAAGATAAACGCGTCAGTGGATAAAATCAGGCGGAATTTTATGCTCATGCGTCATCACCCTTGGTCAGGTGACTCTGCAAGAATAATAATAATAAAAAGAATAATAACATCAACAACAACAACAACAACCGAAGCTTGGTTGTGCTTATGATATGGTCCGGACACCGTATGGAGCCTGAATACAGACTGATATACAGTTTTTCCTTCCCGACAATAAAAGAGATTCAAGATGGAATCCCACTGACCTGTGGATGCCTTTGGAGCGTTTGCCTTCCTCTGGCTGTCCACACAGCGGGACGACAGCGGGCCCTGCGACGGCGGCACAACGCTCGGCTTCTTCTCTATAGCCATGCTAGCAGGCACTGAGCTGGGAATACCAGCGCTCCGACACTTGTCCACCCCCTCCCCTCCTCTTAGCCCTCCTGCGCCCCCTCCTCGCCTGCTCCTCCCTGTAATGTTTTATAGAGGAGCCGCTGGCTCTTTCAGCGTATTGTGCCGTGCAGCGTCTTCAAGCACCGTCTGCTGCCCTCCTATGTGACTCACAAACCATTTTGAAAGGGAAGGGTGTGTGGGTGGGTGGGTGGGTGGGGGGGGCACACACACACCGGCAGCCGAGTGACACACACACACACATACACACACACACTCCAAGCAGCTGACCGAACCGCGACCAGATCGTGTGCTGCTGTCAAGTTGGAGGAGAAGGGTGGGGGGGGGGGTGTAGGGCGGAGGAACCAGAGATAGGATCCACAGAATGCTTCTGGGATCCACAAAATGCAAATAGAATGTTCTTGTGCGGATGTGGCAGACTGGACTAGGGATTCAGAGTCCTTGCTAAAACGGTCCCATCCCCCTGTGTGCTGCGCTGCTTTACTTTCACCAAATGAAGCACTGTCACTTTAAGTACCCTCCCACCACCACCACCACACTGTATGTGTGTGTGTGTGTGTGTGTGTGTGTGTGTGTGTGTGTGTGTGTGTGTGTGTGTGTGTGTGTGTGTGTGTGCGATGCCAGCAGCTGTAAAGATATTGATGCATTGCTATCAAGGATGTAGATAATCCCCCCAAAAAAAGGAAAGATGAAATTATATCCTTGTGAATGGTTACCAGGACAACAGTGGTGATGCATGCATTGCCAGGATATTAACCCACTCTGATGCACATGCTGTCCTCAATAGATGTGGTATTTTTTACCCATGATGCTCCTTCAATGCACTACAGCTGATATACAGTATCACCACTAGATGGAGGTCTTTTGTTAGGGAAAAGGTTTCATGAAACATTTCAAGTGCTATGAATAACTGAATGAAGAGTTTAGAAACGTTTTGTTGACCAAACCTTTGTGTGGCAAAAAAAAATAAAAAAATCTAGATGCGTCATCGTGAAAACGATAAATCTATATAAAAATCAAGGACAATTACGTCAAGCCATCCCATAATGCTCCTTACTGACCTGCATCATTAGCAATCTGAACGCACTCTTTGGATGGACTCTCTCTCTCTCTTTGGATATAGGCGTCTGCTAAATGACCAACTACTACTTAGTAAATACAGAAATCCCCTTCAACCTATTTATAGTTCAATAAAGACTTGGCTCTTTCATACCACTTTAACAATTGACTTGCATAACTCAATGTAGCTCTCTTTTTGTTGTTGTTGTATAGCATTATACCATTGTTGCCAATTTAAGTAGCTTCCACTCATCGAGCATTTGATTGATGAACAAACCAACCCACGAGCATGATTCCTACAGCTATGCTGCACATGTAACACTCCATCAGCGTTAGAGGTTGAGGTCACCATTGCAGAGACAGAAAAACAGTTTTTGTGATAAGAAAGAACTAGTCAGGGGTCAGCCACGAAAGACATTTAACCAACGGCGAGAGACTACTGTACTGGTACCAATTAGCAGCTAGACGTGGGAAGAGATGCTAATTAGCTGCTATGATTAACCAAGATGAGAAAAACGTCAACCAGCACAGTTGATAAAAAGTTACGTTTCTCACTTAGACATGCATTCAGGGACAGTATAACAGTAGCCACAACAGCTGAGCTAGCTTATATACAGGGATTTGAGCATAGGCCTAGTGTAATGTTGAAACTCAATATCACACAGCATTCCAATGCTTTATCACGGCATTGCTACTGCTTTGATCAAATCTATACGTCCATGGGTTGAATGGGTAGTGGGAAAGGAAAATGAAGAACCAAGAAGATGCAGTATGGAAATAAAGATGCTAGACATTCTCTGACCACCAGAGGGCGCTGCCCTACCAAACTCTTATCTACTGATAGATACCCTACTTCTACCCTTGATATCCTAGGGAGATCTGGTTTGCATTAATCATACGGAAAAAAAGTATAATATATAAATGTTACAAAACTGTGCCGACAGACAATTTGGATTAGGAAAGCTATGGCAGGCAGGCTAGGGTCAGAAATACCATTCCGTTTCTGGCTTAACACCATGTTAATCAAAAGTGGGAATGCTTAAAGACTTCTCCATGCGGCTTCTTTTGCAGAATGACTGCAACTAACTGATCATAAATTGCTAACTAGTCCCAGGGTGACCTTAGGTTGGGCATCCACTTGTTTGTCTTAGCCACCGGTAAGGCTATAGACCTGATTCACCGGGATAACAATGCGCCGTGTCTCCGTTACAGTCTGAAATGTGCCATGAGGACACAGGACACCACAGTCAGTGAAGCAGTGAAGCAGCGAAGTTGCTCGACCAAAACCCGGGACGGTGATGGTGATGGCCCCGCCTACGACCAGACGACAGAGGGCTTGTGGATCTGGGGCCTTCTCGAGATAAGATTGCACGGTCGGTATCGAATCGTGCGATACGGAAAGGTGTCGGTGGATGGCTCGGTTTGCAGCCTCATGCATATTCATTGCGTTCCGACTTAATATTCATTCTAAATACAAACCGGGACATTATTGATGTGGGATTTCTGGTCGAACATTTGGGGGGGGGGGGGGGATGTGGATGTATTAAACGATCAGGATTCAAATCCAAGTAGAGGGATCTGTAATTGGTGTCACATCCCCCAAAGACAATTTACATTTTCCAATGACCTTATACCTGCTGAGAGGTCTGCTTCGATAAGCTGTATTGTTAACACAAGATAATGCAGGGATAATTACTCAAAGCAACACAGCATATAAGATGTCCATACTTGTTTCAATTGAAAAAATGTTCTTGGGTTCTAAGGAAACCCACATTGGACATATATGTTAGAGAAGTACATGTGAATAGATTGAGTAGTTATAACTGTTGGAACAAGGCCGTCAGCCGAACCCTAGCCCTAACCCATTCCTAAGAACCAATGTCTCCAATTTAAGGTTTTAAAACCAAGATGTAGCTCATATTCATTGCCACTGTGTCTGTGGCATTCGCATGTACATATTTGCAATGTTAAACACGGTTTAATACCGAAAATAGGCCTACTACGTCCCTTTTGAATACATCAGTTCCCTGATTCTTTCTTTTTTTCAACATTTGCTTTGTAATGCATTCAATCGATAGCATTAAAATATACCTCCCCCAGAAAGGAAATAATGAGAAAAATAGAATCACCGAAACACAGCATAAGTTAAATTAAATGATTAAAATGATTAATAAATTAATTAACAGCCATACTAACAAATGAATGTACATACTGATTCTGAATGTCAACACCAAACCCTTATGTAATTAAGGGAAGAATCGCTCAACGGGACGAGCGGTCGATCATCGGCCTACGGCCCCATAAGGTGAGGGAGAGAGATGCAGTCGTTTCATCACAAGCATGGGTTAATAAACCAGTTGAATATCATTGTGGTTACGGATGCACTATTGCACAAGTATTCAATGCCTAAAGTGTGTGTGAATGTGTAATAGCTCAAAAACGTTATAAACTAAACAACTTATTATTTCCGGTAGATATTTGGGAACACGATACTCTAAACCGTTAGGGTGTTTGTCTCTTAAACGCAAAAAGGTACTGTGTTCAATTCCCTGATGTCCACACTCTACCTGTAGGCATCCTGAAGATGCAAGACCCCTGCTCATTCATGACATGTATGCATCTAGAATTCACTGTTCAAAGTTGCATTGCATGAAAGCGTCTGCAAAATGTCCAAACGGTCGTATTTGTCCAACACGTATAATAACATACAACAGCACATACTTGTAGTTTGGAGTGATGACACCCTGACATGACGGGACGACACACACGCAGCATCAAGCGAGTCATCTAAATAATTGAAAGGCTGGTTTCATCGGATACCGGCAACTTAAGACGCCGGTGTACGGCTTACAGGCCAGCTCCTTGTGTAATTGATGAGATGATCAATCGGAATTGGGTGTTCAATAGAATTCAATAGAGTCACATTCAAGCGGGGCGGCCGACGTAGCATGGTGGATCAACGCATGAAAACATACAAATACACACAAAGCAAGTAGGACCAATACTTGTCCTCCGTTTTTAGTTCTGTCTTTTGTTGTGACGATTTTGGAGATGTAGATGCTGAAGGAGTCTTAACAATAGGACTGCTTCATTAATCTCTCCTAGGTCGGTGCTGAAGCAAACCTTGCACATTGAAACCAATACAAGCCTTTAAAGAGACGTAGCTATTTCTTCTGAGGCGGGGCAGCATCACAGCACATTAGGCATTGTAAGAGGAGTGGGTACCACCGGGTTGTCCCGTGACCACCGGGCCAGTGAGTCGGTACCAAGGGGCTAATTTGGAGCAGGGGCCCATGAATGATTGAAAATGGAACGTTCTTCCAATTGAGTCGGATGTATGTTTTGTTTATTTGTAATTCCCATTCTAACATGCGAAAGAGCGATTATTTGTTTAGTCCCCATGGGGTATCATCGACGACCAGCTTGTCCCGGAATTATATTACATTTTTGGTGGTTGAAGATAGACGTGTTATGAATGTAATGAGACTAAACTTGATCTAGACTTGTGGTTCCCTTTATAACACCAGCTCATAGCATCATCGCAAAAAAACATGCAACACTCTTTAATTACTCTTAATCAATTGTATTTAAAATCGTCTTGTTAAACTATACTATTATTACTCAACTATTTGATTGAATCCCAATTATTATTACCTCAATTACACATGTAGATCATTTCAGCATTTCCAGTAAACCCTCTTTGAATTTTAGTTAAAGGGCTTCAATACAAAAAAATTACCATAAAAGAAAACTACACACATAAGTAGAATCTTTTGAATGAAAAGACACACATAATGTGTGCGATTAAACTTTGTATTTGTATGCATTTTTTTTTACGTATTGTCTTTGGCTTCTGTCAGCAGGTTATCTGGATTGGCGGACTTGTTGGTGACGTCTCTCAGCAGACCTTTCCTTACAGGCCTAGTTACCAGTCTCAGGTTCGGCCATCATACACTATTCATCGCAGTATCACATCACTTGCGCCCAACCTCGGACCTGGAAGAACCAAATTATTTTACTTACGGCGTTATCCCTGGCCTATTTGCAAAGATCGAGAAATGGTTATGTGAAATCGTAGACTGTTTATGTAGAAAATCAGTCGTATTCCTTCTTTCTTTGTTGTTTTTTTTACATCTCAAAGGGAGCTGTCGGAGGTTCATCGCGGTAAGGACGACCTGGTGCGGTTTTCTTGTATGGTATGCATCCGATCGTTTTATTGTGTTGTGTGTTGTTAAGAGCAATGTCATGTTGAGAATATGATGGGACATGATAACTTATTTTTTCGTGAAAGTTTGTTAATGTTGGTTTTAATTTGTTTGGAAACTTGAAAAACTGCAGACATTTCAGAAGTTGTCAGGTTTCTCACAATTGATCTAAACTGCTTTACAGAAGTTTTATGCGTCTATCTATTTTAGATATTTTGACAAAAGAGCTTTTGCTGATGTAGGGAATGTGACCTACTCTAAGTGGATTTGATCTATATCTGTCATAGTCTCTTAAATGTATTCATCCCTTACAAAATGATGGGCAGTTAGTGGAATTAATCCGGCGTTTGATAATTTAACTGAGTAAACTAATAATTTAAACTGTTTCATATTCCACAATGGATGTGAAACCTATCCTCCTCTAATTGAAGGTCAGCTCATTTGAATAATTAAAACCCTCTGTTAGGGTTTAAATGGGAGGGTGTGGTAACTCACAGACACCTGTCTACAGCACTGCCATTCTTTATAAAACATAGCATTAGCAAACTATTTATTATCAACCGTTCAATAATGATGAAAAAATATCTTAAATTATGCCTTTATTTATACAATTGCAGAAATACTGTATTGTTACATATTGATACACAACACAGCCAAAAGTAGTTCTGTAATGACTTAGGAAATAGATTTAAAAACAACACTTGATTCAATAGATTGAAGTGAATGGGCAGAGCAAACACCACCGATATACTGTTAAGTTATAAAAAGGCCTGCCTACATGATGCCAGTGCTGAATGTGACTCTGTCATCTTTCTAGACCGAGGACCGAGCCGTTTTAAACCATGAAGCGCAGTAAGCACCGTGCACATAAGGAGGAAAAGAACGGAGGTATTTACATTACATCTGTCCCGAGGTCTTTTAAGGTGTTGAAAGGATGTTAACAAGATGTTATTGTGTTGAATGTCAAAATGTTCATTTTTCTCTAAATAATAGAATATTTTTTTAATTTATAGTTAGTTATTCTTCTCATTTCAACCCCCTGTCTCTAGATGAACCGGCCATTCTGGAGACGGAGAACCTGGGCATGTTCAGGGGAGGCCAGGATCCAGACACGGTGTCGCTGGCCTCCGTCACAGCCGTCACCACCAACGTTTCCAACAAGAGGCAAGCGGCCACAGTTTAAACCGCTGGAACACCAGACGTTGTTCTGTCCATAGACACACACCATAGCACCAACATTGATGAGGAACCTCTGTTGTCCCATAAGCGTAGCACAACAATTAGATTCAATTTTGTACTGTCCTCCGGAGTGGATATTCATTGCTACCGGTGTACATCACATAGAGCAGTAATTACAGCGAGAAGTGTAGTACATTAACACACACAACAGCACATGAGACATCAGGTAGTGAGTTTGTTGAGGCCAGTGATGGCAGAACGCACAAAACTCTTCCCAAACTAGGATTTGTAGTGTCGCCATTAAGCAGAGCAGAAAGAAAAGGAACGTTATTGAACACATGATAAATGTTAAATGATAGATTGTTTCTACCTCACCTTACCTTACCTTATCTCACATTACCATACCTTACCATACCTAACCTTCAAATACCTTACCTTACCTTACAATACTTTACCTTACCTTACCTAACCTTACAATACCTTACCTTACCTTACAATACCTTTCCTCACCGTACAATACCTTACCTTACCTAACCTTAAAATACCGTACCTTACCTTATCTCACCTTATCTCACCTTACCTTACCATACCTCACCCTTCCTTACCTTACATAACCTTACCTAACCTTACAATACCTTACCTTACCTAACCTTACAACACCTTACCTTACCTAACCTTAAAAAACCTTACCTTACCTTACAATACCTTACCTAACCTTACAATACTTTACCTTACCTAACACTACCTTACATATCCTTACAATACCTTACCTTTCCCAACATAACAATACCTTACCTTACCTCACTTTATATTTGTGCTTGCTTAACGAGCACCAACACCCAACTGCCGAAGTTAGTCAAACTGCACACTGTCCTGAGGTGTTTGTTGGCGGTTGTGGGGCAGTTTGCAAGCACCTTTAGCTTACCTTACCATGTATTTTCTTCTCTATTCTTGATGTACAGCATTTTATCTTAACCTGTTTAGCTAATCTTATTTAATCTCATTTTAGATCAAAGCCAGACATTAAAATGGAGCCCAGTGCGGGAAGACCCATGGATTACCAAGTAAGGCAACGACGACGAAGACGAGTTATTGTACAGAGTTGAGTTTATTTATCCCTCCCTTGTCATGTACGGGTCCATTGATGAACGTAATTGTAATTTAAGGTGAGCGTGACTGTGGTGGAGGCCAGGCAGCTAGTGGGCCTGAACATGGACCCGGTGGTGTGTGTGGAGATTGGCGATGACAAGAAGTACACGTCCATGAAGGAGTCCACCAACTGCCCGTACTACAATGAGGTGACTCGGACAATAGCAACAATGCAAATAATACTAGGCTCCTAGCATTGAATCAGATATTTGAAATAGACTAATTAAAACACAGTTGAACAATGTATATACAGTCCTTATAAAACCAACTATTTTTCCTTTTTCCCCCCCCAGTACTTTGTGTTTGACTTCCACGTCCCCCCAGACGTCATGTTCGACAAAATCTTGAAGTTGTCTGTAAGTTGAGCTGCAGTGGTGGTTCTACAAAGTAATTCTTACTCACTCATGGTCACATTAGAGCATTTATAATGATCTTTGATTGTTCTCGCCCCAACCGACTACCAGGTAATTCATTCCAAAAACCTCCTGCGCAGTGGTACACTGGTTGGGTCATTCAAAATGGACGTGGGCACTATCTACACTCAGCCAGGTAAACGATGAGTGGAAGAGTTAGCACAAATACTCTTAAATCATACCCAACAGCATGCTCTGTGAGCAAGCATGTGGTACTGCAGTAGCTATTTCTGTTTCGCAAAAGAAAAAAATAATCCTCTCTGTGTTTGGTGCTGTCTCTGAGTCTGAGTGTAGTGTTTGTCTTCTCGTGATATTTGTAATCATAATAGATGCATTTTAAAATACTGCTCTTCTGTGTTTCAGAACATCAGTTTTACCATAAATGGGCGGCTCTGTCGGACCCGGAAGACATCACAGCCGGGTGTAAGGGCTACATTAAGTGTGACATCGCCGTCGTGGGGAAAGGAGACAACATCAAAACTCCACACAAGGCCAATGAATCGGATGAAGATGATATCGAAGGGTAAAGGGATCCACCATCAATCTGACATGAATTCTGTTCTTGCAAATCGTATCTAGGCGGTACATTTCTGAATCAAGACGAACCCAACATTAACCAAATCATAATTTATATTTTTTAAATAAGATGCTTCATTGAGCCCAGACTGGAAATTTGCTAGCCAGAGCAATACTGGACAGTATTGGAATTAAACAAGATATTCATTGAAAACCATTAAAACTACCAAAACTATACATAAAATATGTCAATACACAATCCGAATAGTAGAAATGTATATGCAAAAATAAATGGAAACATTTATTATTGACAGTAGACAAGATGAGGTGATGGTCGGGATATAAGTGAATTTTATTCTATTTTTATTTATTTTGTAAACCTTTATTTATCAGGGATCCTCATTGAGGTTAGGCACTTATCTTGCAAGAGAGACCTGATAGCAGCACAATCACAAACAACACATAACATATAGGGCTTGTTCATCTTGACGTCACATCGCAATGACCGCCTCCATTTTGGAAGTATAGGAGCATAGGAATGTTATTGGTAGTAATGGTGTTTTGGTCATTGTTCAGTAATTTATCTGGAAATTATTTGTGATTATGAGGTGACATTGTTGTATTTGAAACTGCCACAGCATTTCTCAACTAATACGTGGCAAAACAAAGTTTTGATTAGCCTTGGTTACGGTATATTTACATTTATTTAGGATCTTACATTACTACAACTCTCTCGATTCATCCCAAAATGGCAGAGTATCGGCAACAAAAAAATCCTGTGATGCAATCTGATGTACAAGCCCTATGCAGACAAATGACATGAACCCATACAAGGTAGTGTTGAATTACCTCTGTTACTTGTGGATTGTGGAGGCAGACTGAGTTTTCTTATACAGTCTACCTCTTGGTTGCAGTAACCTGCTCCTCCCAGAGGGGGTTCCCGCCGAGCGTCAGTGGGCTCGGTACTACCTGAAGATCTACCGGGCCGAGGGTCTGCCCAGGATGAACACCAGCATCATGGCCAACGTGAAGAAGGCCTTCATTGGGGATAACAAGGACCTGGTGGATCCCTACATACAAGTGCAGTTTGCTGGGCAGAAGGTGACTAAAAGTAGCATACAAGCTATTGACCACAACGGACTAACTCAATGAAAATAGCGTTAATGAAAATAATTTTCTTATAAAATAACTGTACAGTTCCATAATCATACAACTCACTGCATTAACACGGCCAGGGTTAAGGGTTTGATTCCCACCCATGGGAATGCATGCACGCACTCAATATTGTTAAAATGCTGTGGATGGAGGCATCCACCGAATGGTATAAGGAATGTTTAAAGAGATTATTGCTATTGTTTACTTTCACTTTCTGGAGGGTTCTGTCATCCATTTTAACCGTTGCTATTCATTCATTTATGTTATTCCAGGGCAAGACCTCGATTCAGAAGAGCAGCTATGAGCCCATCTGGAATGAGCAGATTGTTTTCACTGAGATGTTTCCCCCGCTCTGCAAGCGCATCAAACTCCAACTCCGGGATGCGGATAAAGTGAACGACGTTGCCATAGGAACGCACTTCCTGGATCTGCGCAAAATTTCAAATGAAGGAGAAAAAGGTGACAATGACTTTCTCTGTCTCACGTAAAGTCGTTTTCTATCTGTGTAATAAGCAGGGTTTAAAAAATTGCTGATTTAATAACAATGTTGTAAGTCATCACTGAATGGGCTGTAGTACACCATTTCAACCAGCAGATGACGCCGTAGCTACCACTTTAGCCCTTTGTTGACTTGCACTAGCACTAGCACTGGCATTTCTATGAAATTACACTTATACTATAGCTCTTATACCTAAAGTATACCTACAGCAACTTTAATATACCAATAACGAAAATGATGAAATAAACTATGATCAAATTTTGTTCTCAACTCAATAAGGCCCAATATTTTAACAATGAAACCCCCTTCACCCAGGCTTTCTCCCCACCCTGGGCCCCGCCTGGGTGAACATGTACGGCTCCACCCGTGACTACACCCTGATGGATGAGTACCAGGAGCTGAACGAAGGCCTGGGGGAGGGAGTGTCCTTCAGGGCCCGTCTGCTCATCAGCCTGGGCCTGGAGCTCCTGGACACCTCCTCGCCCGAGATCACCTGCTCCACCGAGGTGCAGGTGGAGGGCGTGCCCAACATCTCCGAGGTGGGCTCCTCCGTCAATGATTCAATACTGTTTATTGATTTGTCTTTATATATATATATATTTTTTTTTTTTGTCTTTTTATTTATATACTGTATATTTTTTATATAATGGAACAGGGGGTTCTAGTAGTGAATTATTGATTCACTACAATACACCTATGTGGATTATTAATGCAATATTTGTGTTACGGGAATTACTTTGTGTGGATGGCGCGCTGCAGTCACGCTTACAAATTCAGTTGTTTGGCGAGGACTCAGGGATTCCTCCATTTTGTGGCGACAGGAGGTTGAGTTCTGAAGGACAGCATCAGATTGCAGGAGTCTAAAGGGGCAATATTACACAGCATAGCAACCTGTCATGCATTGACAATAAGCTGCCAAGTCAAAGCATGAATGTATGCTGACATTTCATGAACCCCCACTTCTTGAAATTGCCATGGGGGAAGATGGAGGGCTTTAACGAGATAAATTAAGCACCTTTGTATTGCGTAGACTGAAACATGGTTTGAAATAGATGTTAACTGTACCTTTGGATGGAATATCTTTATTGTGTTCAAAGTGAGATAGTGTGGGAACAAAATGTGTATTATGTTATTAGGTGATAGGAGTCTATGTATTTGAATGGAGGATTTTCCTGACTAAGTTTCAAAATGTGAAGTGTGTTATGACTCTGGAAGAAGCTCTTATGTATGGATGATCTCCGTGGTGGGTGGAAGGTGGAGCAGTTTTTACCACTCTGTGTTCCCAGTCCGCCACGGGCAAGGTGGAGGAATTCTTCCTCTTCGGCTCATTCCTGGAAGCCACCATGATCGACAGGAAGATCGGTGACAAACCGATCAGTTTTGAAGTCACAATAGGTAAACGCTGACCCCTATTGATTCATACTGTGTTAACTGCCAAATGTTATTGATTCATTCGATTGATTATTTGACATTCTGGGTTTTCAGCCGTTCAGTTGTGATTGTGTCACCCAAGAAGTGTTTTAATGCTTGAGTAAAAGTATTACACCCCCTTATATATAGTGATTTAGTTAAATAATGTTTTGCTGCAAAGACACAGTTCGTCCTTCATGCACGAACATATTGATTTAGCTAGTTACTTTAGCTCAAAATGTGATTTAAGTACATTACTCAAGTAAAACTCAATGATAGATAAAGACAGATAAAAGTATCTTTGGAAAGCCATAAATAAAGCAAATATGTAAGGGATCCTCAGATTACACCGAGGGTAAAAGATGACATTGCTCATTGGTTGAGTTGTGATGCTGAGGAGAGACTTGCCTGACTTGCCAGGTAACTACGGCAGCGAAACGGACGGGGTGTACAAGCCCAAGAGCAAGGGGAAGAAGGGCGATGAGGAGGAGTCTGAGCTGATCCAGAACTCCAGCGATGAAGAGATGGACGACGACCCGGATCTGGCCGCCGTGGCAGCCACGCCCCCCATGAAGCCCGTCATCACGGACAGGTTTGATTGGTCAATGGTCAATTGGTTCATTCTTGACATTTGTATATTTGATTGGTGAATTAGTTTATTATTATGTTTGAGCGGTTCATTCTCCCATTTAATTGGTTCATCCAAGCGGAGAGTCACTGTTAAATATTACACACACTGTATCCAGATTAAAATGATTTGATCAAACCGCTTGTAGAATATCGTCCGCGTTCAGAGTTGCTACAAAAAAGATAATTCCAATATGCGGTAACAAAACCTTTAATTATCTCCAAAACATTCGTCAAGAAAATTTTGGATTCATACTAGTTTTATATTAATATTTTATATTTCTGTGACCCTTTTAATAATCACCAGCAGAAAAATGTACTTAAATCCATCTACTTGGATCATCTGGCTAAGGACCAGTTTGACAGTTTGAACTGAAAGGTGTTCTGTATGTCAGGAACTACTTCCACCTGCCGTACTTTGAGAGGAAGCCCTGCATCTACATCAAGAGCTGGTGGCAGGACCACAGGAGACGGCTGTACAACGCCAATATCATAGACAACCTCGCAGATAAACTGGCAAGTCGTCGTCTTGTGCAAATACACCCTTTATCATTTAGCAGTGACCACAAATACAAGCAGTAAGACGAAGGTGGCGCCACAGTTAGGTGGCACCACTTGCATAATGGCTGGTGTTATTTTATGTTTTAGATGAGTTTGTAGCGTATTTATAGTTTAAACAACTTTAAACAGTTGACCCTAATCTAGGTCACTAGTAGCGAGTCGTGCTGTAGATGCTGTTATTGTACCTTGTATTTTATTTCATACTTTGTTATTCATGTTTTTTTTTTCATTCATTTGCAGCACTTAGCTTTAAGGCAAGTGAATTAGGATTCTTTTTTGCTTGGTGTTATCACCAATAACATGTAACCATGACAACGTCTCTGGTACGGTTGTGCAGGAGGAAGGGCTGAACGACGTGCAGGAGATCATCAAGACGGAGAAGGCCTTTCCAGAACGCAGACTCCGTGGGGTCCTGGAGGAACTGAGCAATGGATGCAGGTCTCTGAGACTAGATTAAATGCTCACTACATTCACTACGTTCACAATGCTCACTATAACGACAGTAGAAAGTCTGGCTTGGAAATCAACATTCATTAATCCATCCTTTCAGCATTGGTTCTTTTCATTGGCTGTTAATGTAAAGCCATGTTTTTTTTTAATAACATCAAATAATTACTTTTCTATTACTTATTTTCCTAAATATAATGGAATAAAAAGTCATAGTTGTAGCAGCCGTAATAGATAGCAGTAGTAGAAGCAGCAGCTGTAGTAGTAGAATTAACATCATTACATTACAGTTATTAGCTTATGCTTTTGTCCAAAGCAACTTACGATAAGTGCCTTCAACAATGAAGATATAACCCTAAAAGTGCAAGAATCAGTAGAGTACATAAACTTCCTCAAATAATTAAAGAGGTATTGTTGAAAATGTATATATTATTTTAATTAATTTGAATTACATTTAATTGTATCAATAGTAGTAGTAGTAGTAGTCACAGTATAACTGTAACAGAATGTGTGTCTGCTGTTGTTATTCCAGTCAGTATTTGGCCCTGGCTAACAAGGATCAGAGCCAGTCTGGCAGAACCAGGCTGGACCGGGAGAGACTGAAGCTGTGCATGGCTGAAGTGGTATGACATTTAAACACACGCCATGTTCGACTCACCAATAGTTATGTTAGCGGCTTTGACCAACTCTGTTCTGCTCTGTTTCTTAGACCTCTTATCTACCCCAACTGCCTCTGTTTTATTTTGTTAATTTATCTTGCCTCTTATCGAGTTACTTTATCCTGAGTGCCGATTTTACTTTGTTCTTGTACTGTATTGTATTGTTGCTTTTAACTGCTTAAAAGCAACAACTACTACAGCATTTTAAGTTTCGAGGAAAACCCTATAAATAAAATGTGTTAATGCTATCATTATATATGGTCGTCTGTTCATCTCCGGGGTCGGACCAGTGGTAGAACTGGTGGATTGACTGTACATGATGTTGCTTGCAGGAGAGCATCGGCCAGCAGGCCAAGACCATGAGATCTCAGGTGAAGAAAAGCACCGTGAGAGATAAGATCAAGCTGGCTCAGAACTTCCTGCTGAAGCTGCGCTTCATGGCTGAGGAGGTATGAAGAACCCAATGTTTGTTGGTTGGTTTTGTTTGTTGTCCTATGAGTTCGTCAAATTTCAATGAAACATTTGCATTGTGCCATTCTTCCGACGTGACAAAACAGTTCCAAAACAAGCAATTGTTTTGGTTTGTTTCGGAAAGATCCCTATAGGGGATTTTTAAGAAGCGGTAGTACAAACAGTGTGATATCTACTGCATAACACATTATATACTAGAGCTCACGTTTAAAAGTGCTTCCTAAGGTCCACAACAATAGTTCAGCTCAACACAGTGCATTCTAGACAGGCGCTACATCACCAGGAAATCAGTAAAAACATTTGGTCATTCAGCTTTCATCCAAAGCCGAGTTAGGCCGAGGACAATCTAAGCGTACAATTATGATTGGTGTAAAAACGTCACACAATCTGTGGGAGAAGCCTGTACGTGTGTGTGTGTGTGTGTGTGCGTTTGTATCCTGGTGACCATGCGATCTTTCTGGTGGTTCCTCCAGCCCCAGCACAGCGTCCCAGATGTGTTCATCTGGATGCTGAGCAACGGGAAGCGCATGGCCTACGCCCGCGTGCCCTCCAAGGACATCCTGTTCTCCAGCGTGGGCGAGGAGACCGGCAAGGAGTGCGGCAAGGTCAAGACGGTGTTCCTCAGGGTGAGGCCGCGCACACTGAATCACATGACGTGTGACCACGCACGACGTGAGATATCACACGACGTGGGATGCGACACGGAGGTCGCACGCGCACATGAGATCACATGACATGACATACCACACGACATGAAATATCACACAAAATCACGTGGCATGAGATCACATGTCACGAAATCACATGAATATGCTATTTCAGTTGCTCTTCAAAGTGGCATTGACAAAGATTTCCCAACGAGATACAAACTGATTAACATAAACACATTAATCATTACACTGCACTAGACTAATTCTATACTAATACTAAAATACAATTTTGAAATTGAACAAAAAAAGGTTTTAATATATCATTTGGAATGAATTATTGACTTGATGGCTTTTCATTTACCCGCCTTGGCTCAAAGATCCCGGGTAAGAAGGGTTTCGGCCCGGCAGGCTGGACAGTGCAGGCCAAGCTGGAGGTGTACCTGTGGCTGGGCCTCAACCGCCAGCGAAAGGACTACCTGAGCGGCCTGCCCAACGGCTTCGAGGAAAACAAACTGTCCAGGCCCGGCATGCCGCCCTCACCCCCCATCAGCCTCACCTACATGAGTAAGACTCCCTCCCCCGGGATTCACCTAGATCCACTTCAACCAGGAGCTCACAATTACAACATCGTTATCGTTATTAGTAGTATTAGTAGGAGGAATACTATTATTATTATTGTTACTATTATTAGTATTAGTAGTATTTTTAAACGTCTGTTGTTGATGGAATCTTTTATGCGTAGACAACAGATGCATGCATCTGTCATTTGTCATTTGTTAAATTGAAGCAAAGATTGGGCTGTAAAATAGCTTCTTCTTTTTTTTTCTTTGTGTGCAGTGAAGCAGATCTTCCAGCTGAGGGTGCACATGTACCAGGCCCGTAGCCTGTTCGCAGCAGACAGCACCGGCCTGTCGGACCCCTTCGCCCGGGTCTTCTTCTCCACGCAGAGCCAGGTCACCGAGGTGAGAAGCAGAACCACTACACTTTTGGCCAATACCTAAAATATCAATATATGCACTCCTATGGGACCATTACAGCTTTAAATGAAAATGAAAATCAAAAAATTATATCTGCCACCCAAATGCAGACACGCAGTCGGATAGCATGTAAATACAAAAAAATGTGGGAACAAAAAACCAACGACAATTCAAAGAAGTGGCAGAGCAAAACTGAAAACTAGGTCTCAGAGGCAAGGATAGCAAACCTGGATGTCTAGCTACAGAGAACTGACAAGTTAAAAAATTGGACAAGCAGACAGGGCTCATTTAAATTTACACTCACACAGGTGAACACAATGTGCACGAGTGGAGCAAATACAGAGGGGAAACCAACCTTTTTTTGAGTGAGGAAGACATCTACAGGACAAAACTAGAACTACACCACCAACATTTTTCACACTGTAACATCCTCAAGATTATCATATGGAAAAAATGACAATCTGTGATACTGGTTCTCTCTCTCTCTCTCTCTCTCGCTCTCTCTCTCTCTCTCTCTCTCTCTCTCTCTCTCTCTCTCTCTCTCTCTCTCTCTCTCTCTCGCTCTCTCTCTCTCTCTCTCGCTCTCTCTCTCTCTCTCTCTCTCTCTCTCTCTCTCTCTCTCTCTCTCTCTCTCTCTCTCTCTCTCTCTCTCTCTCTCTCTCTCTCTCTCTCTCTCTCTCTCTCTCTCTCTCTCTCTCTCTCTCTCTCTGCCTCCCTCCCTCCTCCCAGGTGTTGGCCGAGACCCTGTGCCCTACCTGGGACCAGCTGCTGGTCTTTGAGAACGTGGAGCTGTTCGGCACGGCGGTGGAGCTGAGGGATGATCCGCCCATCATCGTCATTGAGATCTACGACCAGGACACGGTGGTGAGCATCAGCTACAGACGCCAGGCGGTTCCTGGGTTGTGTCTGAACAATTGAATAAAGTTAAGAAGAAAGCAATATGGGATAAAACTGTATCCTGGCTGTCAAAGGAAGGTCGAGTTATGCTTTTCGAAATGTAGGACTTTCTGTGTTATTCAAATACTCAAGTTAAAAACGGTCCTGGTTTGAAAGAAATAATTACTAATTATTTGTTGTTCTTCATACTAGTAATCTTTGGTTGAAAATGTATATGTAAAGTCTGTTTAAGTCATTTAACTTATGTGTATATGCTGACTTAACTCTCTCTCTGTCTCTCTCTCTCTCTCTCTCTCTCTCTCTCTCTCTCTATCTACCTCTCTATCGATCTATCTATAGCTATATCTATATATATCTATATATATATATATATATATAGGCCCAGAACTAATTTATATTACATTATTCAGTCAGTTTAGTTTCACCTCAAGTGAGCCTGTTGCGTAAATTGCCATGACTTTGTATTTGAACCAGTGCTTCATATTGACTCACTCACTCTGTATACCTGCTGCCACCATAAACTACATCATTGTTGTGGATGACCCCCCTCGGATAAGTAGAGTGTGAATTCTCATGGCTTGGAGTATTGACCAAAAACACTGCATTGTGTGCGGAGCACCAAACAAAACAACTAAAACTGCACACTAAAACAGAGACGGCATCTTTAAAGTCTCTTTAAAGTCATGCAAGAGGAATATGGCCGGGCTCTCTCTGTGCTCGTTGGGTCTGGTCTGAGCGGTCCACATTGTTGTGATCTACTCGTTGCACTTATAGACCACCCAAGTGTTGCCGTCCCCTGATCACGTCTGCGTCACTTCCGGATCCATTACGGTTTCCTTTGAATGGGAAAATTACTTTTCTGTTACTTAATCACCTTGCCCTTTAAATATATGTATAGTCAAGGCAATGAATATAGCACATGGTAAAGTCATTAATGCTACGTTATCGTAAAAGTGTAAATGCTACCAAGTATCTATGTCAAGCTGGTTGACGTCGGACATCAAATTATGCACATGTACATTTTTGTATCAGGTTAATATTCTATCATTGTAAATATCCCATGTCAATTAGGCTGTGTTGGCTTTAATGTAGTTATAGGCAATAGTGTTAGGCCTCTATGGAGTTTTTAATAGTCTGGCGAAACCAGTGGATCCGGAACCCCTTATTTGGATGGACAAATGATGTGGGACGTGGGTGGCCTATACCTGTTGCATTCCTTTAATTAGAAGCAGTTGTTATTGGATGTTGTCAGTAAAGGGGATGGGCTCCCCTCATAACCACTAACTGTAAGAGAGATCCACTCCGCCTTCATTTTAATCATTATATTTATATATATATGTATAATCCTCCAGAAATCCTCCCACTGTTTTGCAGTTCACTGGTTATGCTGGATGTCTCGCATTGGTTTTGTTTTTTAATGATTTGTATTACCTGTTGGATCATTATATTATTTATTTTTCGTGTTCACCTATTTTTTCATTGCTCCTCTGTCAATACTCTGCCTGGAAACATGAGCCCTCCCTCACGCCATGTTTCTCGCCGCACAGGTACAGTATGTCAAACGACCAATGACAAACCGCCGAGCGGTGCAATTGAATTGTCATTCCATGAAAATGAAAAACCCGGAAAAGTCAATTCTGTCCTCACCGCCCCGTATCATGCAACTCTGTAGGGGAAGGCTGACTTCATGGGCCGAACCTTCGCCAAGCCCGTGGTCAAGATGGCGGACGAGCACTACGGTCCGCCCCGGTTCCCCCCCCAGCTGGAGTACTACCAGATCTACCGTGGGAATTGCACCGCCGGGGAGATGCTGGCCGCCTTTGAGCTGCTGCAGGTCTGTCTGTCTGTCTGTCTGTCTATTTGTTTTTTAGCTGATGCTAAGTCACCCATCCTGATTGGATGATCAGAGTGGTGGGCGGTACATAAGGTGCCATTTGAGGTCCTTGCCATTACACCACAAAAAACATCCTTCAGTATACCTGAATGCTCACTTTGCATAAAATCTTTCTGATTCTGATTGGAGGATAAGATAAGTAGGCGGAGCCTAATACTTTCTGCGATTGTTTCCTTCAAGATCGGCCCCAACGGAAAAGCCGACCTGCCTCCGATCGACGGCCCCACGGACTTCGACCGCGGGCCGATTCTGCCCGTGCCCCTGGGCATCCGGCCGGTCCTCAGCAAGTACCGGATCGAGGTGATAACCCGCTTCTCCACCTTTAAAGTAGAGTGGTTTGTGCCTGCTCTGGTGGAGCACAGGCTCTTATTGGTTCATATCTGTGGAAAATATATCATGTCTGGACCAGCCAAACTAGAAACGTGCTATATTTAAATAAATAGAAAATGCATTTGATTTACACATTTTTATTTACATTACATTATTAAATTGTTTATTATACAAAATATTGAATTACTAAAAACATGTTATTATTATGAAACCATATATATTATATATATATATAACAACCCGCTCTCAGGGTGGTGGTGTTCACTCAGGTGGGCAGTAAAACTCAGTGAATCTCCTCCTCCCCAGGTGTTGTTCTGGGGCCTGAGGGACCTGAAGAGGGTCAACCTGGCCCAGGTGGACCGGCCCCGCGTGGACATAGAGTGTGCCGGCAAAGGGGTCCAGTCTGCCCTCATCCCAAACTACAAGAAGAACCCAAACTTCAGCACCCTCGTCAAGTGGTTCGAAGTGGTACTGTATCCTCTTAATGAATCTGTGTGCGTGTATTTGTTTGTGTGTGTATGTGTGTGTATTTGTTTTTGTGTGTGTATGTGTGTGTATGTGTTTATCTTTGTCTGTGTGTGTGTGTGTGTGTGTGTGTTCAGGACCCACCTGAAGCTGCTCCGCCTGTGAGCTTGTCCCTTTTTCTACCTAGCTTGTCAGTCTGTCCGCCTAATCCGTCTCTCCGTCCATCTCCAAACACCGAGCTGACGGTGTACATCTACGTGGTGTTTCCAGGACCTCCCGGAGAATGAGTTGCTCCACCCTCCTCTGAACATCCGGGTGGTGGACTGCCGGGCGTTCGGTCGCTACACCTTGGTGGGCTCCCACGCCGTCACCAGCATGCGCAAGTTCATCTACAGACCCTCTGACAAGCAGGCCAACAACTGGTCCACGTCAGGTAGGCGGGCTCTCCGTACCGGGGCACACTCCGAATGAACACACGCAGCGCTGTGTGCTCTAGCAAACCTCGACGTCAAACCTCTCAATGGAAAAACAAATGAGTTTTAGAAGAGTTTTATTTAAAAGGAATGAGCTCTTTCTTCAATCACATTTCCTATTTAGTCGACATTAATGGGGTTCAACATACCATGTAGAAATGTGAGCATTACATTTCATTCCATAACATGGACAGTCCATTCAATTTTGCACGCAGAGTTAATTTGTTAGTATTTTGATGTATTTTTTAGCTGACATAGGAATGAGCTCATGTTTGGGTATACATTCATTTTTGATTTTACTTGCATGTTCATTTTAAATATAGGGATGTTTTTGGTGATTCAAACACAGCTGTGGATATTGATTATTAAGGTATTGATCACATCAATTGTTATATTCCTTCTCAGAGGAAATAATTGTGGTCAGTTTGGAACCAGAGCCAAACTTTAAGAAGATGGACACCGTGGTGAAGCTGGACTCCGTATGTTCTTCACCTTTTTCTGAATATGGCATCTACATTGTAAAACATTAAATTATCATAGGGGATCATGATGATTAAGAATAATTTGATAATGGATTTAAACAAGTTCAATTTAAGTTACGTTGGTTGGCTCCTTTGTATTACCGTAACAAATTCAAAACAAATCAAAGAAGTCACTGTTTAATGTTAATTCGTTATTATCGCTTTCTTTAACCTAGTGTTCAGATGCAGTGGTCAAAGTTGAGGTAAGCATGACATAGAAGTCCCCTGTTTGTTTTATAAAAATCATTAAATATCAAGATCATTACATGATAAGATTAGTCAATAATGTGATACTTAGATCTTAAGTTAGAAGACGATTTTTCCAGTTATTATTTAAGATAATTGAAGTCATTTTTCATACAAAAAATCATCTAGGATGATGATAAGGGTGGAAAAGGCAAGAAGAAGCGGAAGAAGGGCGGGGAAGATTTGGAGGAGGATGAGCTGGACGAGAGCATGCTGGACTGGTGGTCTAAATACTTTGTCTCCATCGAGACCTTGACCGAGGTAAGACCATCATTAAAACAAGACGGGGGTGTTTTCCCCCCTCCACCCTATTGATCTGCTTTTAAAGAAGACAACCCTTTAGTGGAACGCCACTCAGTGTTCAAAATAGACATCAGACAAAAGCTAGTTATTTATTGATGATTTTTTTTTATTGTAACATTATGAAAGGTTTTACATAAAAAAATATAATGTCTATATGGATCTTCTTGCTGATTTCCATGTTGATACGATAAGATGCACTTTACTATTTCCAGACGGGAAATGAGGGTGTCCCAGCAGAAAGCACAAGACACTAATAGTAATATAATTAAAGAGACATTTTAAGGAATTAAATACAGAAAATATATAGATATACACAATATGAGTAATGAGCATAATGGTTAGTGAAATAGTAAAAAAATGAATACTTTTTTTTTTCCCACAGACTCTCAGGTCCCAGGAGGCCGCTCTGTCGGACTCGGAGGACAAGGATGAGATGGACATCACAGAGGGTGGAGGTATAGACGACACTCTGATTGCCTACATATGGGTTCTTCGTGTCCACATCCAATATCAACCAATCACCATCTTTAGTAGTCTGGGTCTGTGCCAGGACTGGGCCAAATGTTAGTTGCTACTTGCAAATCCTCCCATAGTGCGATGTTTGACATAAATATAATATTAACCCATACCTGAGTACCTTTCAAAATATTCTGTCCCCGTCCCTCAGGTACAACACTGACTTTGATACCCAATGTAGTTCTTCCCTTCACGATGAGATATAGCAGACAAGCAGACAATAGCAGAGAACTCTGCTATTGTCACCCAAACTATACACGAAACCCACTGCAAATATTCAGCATCATGTTTTGGCAACTTTCATGTGGAATTCATGTCCGGAGTGCTCTGCTCCCGTTTCCTCCCCCACTTCTATACCATCACTCCCATCCCGTCCTGTCCCTCCCCTACCCCTCCTTCACTCTGTTCCCATTTCCGACTGCTAACCTATTCTCAGAGATCAAACCCGATGATTTTCCCGTAAAAGGTTCCAAGAGAGGGAAAAACAAGAAGAAGAAGTCCATCGTTGATACACCAGAGAGGAAGAAGCCCAAGCTGGACGAGCTTAAGGTACTCACCTTTGATTTGATTTGATTGTGTTTTATTGTCTTTCGTCCCCCTAGGTCGCGTGGCGTATGTCATATATAGCTGGCCTGTGAAGCCCTATGAGACTGTAACTTTGATGAAGGGCTCTACAAATAACATTGACTTGTGAACTTGATCCAGTTCGATGACATCGTTTCTGATCTTAGTTCATCTTCTTTCTGTTGCGGTTAGGTCTACCCAAAGGAGCTGGAGGCGGAATTTGGCAACTTCGAAGACTGGCTCCACATCTTCAACCTGTACAGAGGGAAGAGTGGCGACGACGATGACCAGAATGTGGCCGATGAGGACAGGCTCATAGGGAAGTTCAAAGTAAGGGCCAACCCGACACTAGCTCTAGTAAAGCACAAGCCAGCAAGACAGCGATTGCAATAATGTGTTTGACCACAAGATGTGCTGTACTTACAGTTAAATTGTCATGTTTGGCTATGCCCATATATCAGACCCAGAACAATTGTGAAAAATATAGCAAACTATCTGTTTTTAATATTACAAATATAATTATAGATTGGCTGCTTTTGGTAGAACCACCCACCAGGTCACTTAACGTAATGAAATCGCCCGCGTCTCTCTCTCCACGCCATCTTGTCCTGACAGCCATCTTGTTTTTTCCCAGGGGTCACTCTGCATGTACAAAGTGCCACTGTCCGACGACATCAGCAGAGAGTCGGGCTTCGACTCAAGCATGGGCATGTTTCAGAACATCCCGCACAACGATCCAATCAACGTCCTCGTCAGAGTCTATGTCATCAGGGTGGGCCTCTGCTGCACTTCACATCGATACTGTTCACACAATACAAGTTTAAGAGAACCTATAATCGTGATGTCCAGATTGAAGGAAGTTAAGGGAAAACCAAACTCTAGTTTGACGCTAACACTATCCCTTAACACTAACACTAACCCTTAACGCTGACCTATCCCAAGCTCAACATGTATTTACAAATATTGGGTCTTTCTACCAGGCCACAGACCTGCATCCGGCAGACATAAATGGAAAAGCCGACCCCTACATTGCCATAAAACTGGGAAAGTCCGACATCAAAGACAAGGAGAACTACATCTCCAAACAGCTGAATCCGTTGTTTGGCAAGTAAGTAGACAAAGAAAAAACTGCGTCCAAGAATGCATGAAGCGTCAACCGCCCACGGAACTGTTTAAGAACACCCGGCAAAGATATAAAATGAATTTCCGCATTTCCCTTCCCGCCGACCAGGTCGTTTGACATCGAAGCCACGTTCCCGATGGACTCCACACTGACGGTGTCCATCTTTGACTGGGACTTGGTGGGAACCGACGACCTCATCGGGGAAACCAGGATTGACCTGGAGAACCGCTACTTCAGCAAACACAGGGCAACGTGTGGCGTGGCCTCCAGCTACGCCATGTAAGGTCCAAGTGTTTAAGAGTCACAAGCGCACTACAACACGGTCACGTAAGGTCCGAGTGATTTAGTGTCACAAGTGCATCACAACACGGTCCACAATGTGTCGGAAAATGTATGTCTATTTTTTGATCGTTTATACTTTACATTTACATTACATTTACATTACTTTTATATGACATGATCTCTCTTTTTAGCCACGGCTACAATGTGTGGCGGGATCCTATGAAACCAACCCACATCCTGGCTAAACTGTGCAAAGAGGGCAAGTTGGACGGGCCTCACTATGGACCTGGTGGTCGGGTGAAGGTAGCCAACCGAGTGTTCATGGCTGGCACTGAGATAGAGGATGACAACGGTATGCCTGTCTTACACTCGTCCTGCCATTAAAGAGTACACCAAGCACTTAGACCAAATACACGGCAGTACAATCAATCTTTTTTGATTTGCTCAAATTGATTGCCCTATGTCAAGTGACATCAATGTGACACCAGTTTGAGCCAATCGGGAATAAGGAGTTGTTGTGATTGTTGTAATGACATGTGTTTGACTAGAGATGGTGGTGTTGTTGCAGTTACATTTTTTAAGAGCTTGGTTCCTCATTTAAGAACAATGTTCCTCGCGCATTGCTTGCTGGCATCCTAGTAGATATGTGTGTGGTATATCTCATAGGTTGGCTGTAGTCATTTTAAAAAGATGGTAGTGAAGATGAAGATGATTATGACGAAGATGATGTTAGTGGTGGTGATGAGGAGATTAGGAAGAGGATGATGATGATGGTGGTGGAGAAGACGACAATGATGACGATGGTCATGATGTTGATAATGTAATTGATGATGATGAGGAGGAGGAGGATGATAATGAGCTGGTGATGACGATGATGTTGATGACCAGGTTTGAAGAAGCCGACTGAGGAGCACCTGGCCCTGACGGTGTTAAATCACTGGGAGGAGATTCCAAAAGTGGGCTGCAAACTGATCCCCGAGCATGTAGAAACCCGGCCCCTCCTCCACCCCGATAAGCCCGGGATCGAACAAGTACGTCAAGTCTGAAACACACCGAGGCTCAAGCGTAGAGCCGCAAACCGAAGCTGAAGCTGTCCTCGGTCCAGGTCTTCACACCGGAGACCTGTTAAATCCCACGGGGACTCACTAATCCATTTAAATTAAGAAATGTGTCCAAAGCGACAGGCGAAGGTGGAATAAATAGACCCTCCCCCCCCCTCCCCCCCCTGCAACGCGCTTCAGCTGCGCCTGCGGTGTGGAAGTCCTCATTGATTAACATGAGAGCGGAATGAAAACGATTGTGCTCTACTCCTGTGCTTTGGTGTGTTTCAACAGTCTGTCAGAGCGCTCACACACACACACACACACACACACACACACACACACACACACAGGCACACGCAAGCGCACACACACACACACACCCAGAGTCCAGTACAGTTTACAGCCAGGCACTTCATCTCTATGTTGTGATGTTTTCTTTTCGATCAGGGGAGGATAGAGATGTGGGTGGACATGTTCCCTAAGGAAATGACTGCACCTGGACCCGCCATCGACATTTCACCACGGAAGCCAAAGAAGTAGGTTCTCCCACCCGAAGTTCATCCAATGTTCATACATAGTGTGGATCCACTGAATCACCTGCTTCTGTTGTGCAGTAGCACACTGTATCTGTCTGTTACAACAAGTAGAAGGTTTAGTCATTTTATATGCTGGTGAACGTTTCCATTCTTTGTTCAAATTGTTCTGTCTGTCGGTCTGTCTCTCTGTATGTCTGTCTGTGTCTCTATATGTATGTCTGTCTGGCTGGCTGCCTGCCTCTCTATATGTTTGTCTGTCCCTCTATATATATATCTCTCTGTCTGTTTCTCTATATGTCTGTCTGTCTGTCAGGTTTGAACTGAGGGTGATCATCTGGAACACAGACGAGGTTGTGTTGGAGGACGATGACATCTTCACCGGGGAGAAGTCCAGTGACATCTTTGTGCGAGGGTAAAGAAACCTTCTGTGGATACACTAACAAAAGCTGTAAATACACAGTAACAAACCTTCTGTTAAAACACTAACAAACCTGTAAATACACAGTAACAAACCTTATCTGAATACACAAACAAACCTGTAAATACACACTAACTGACCTTCTGTAAATACGCTCACGTACCTTCTGTAAATACACTAACAAACTTGTAAAGAAATCAAACAATACAGTGATATCTTATCTCATTATATATATTTATTATTATACCCATCATTACAATATTTTTCTGTTAATGTATGGCTGGCTGTGTTGCAGCATTGCATCTGTTGTATGAAATACAAAGCAATATAAATACAACCAGCAGAACCACCCATGATAAAAAGGTATGTAACCTCTTAGGCTCGCTAAAACATCTGTATCATGTCCACCTCTGCTGTGGGGTTTTCCCTCTCTGGGCCACAGCTGGCTGAAGGGCCAGCAGGAGGACAAGCAGGACACTGACGTCCACTACCACTCCATCACGGGCGAGGGCAACTTCAACTGGCGCTTCGTCTACCCCTTCGACTACCTGATGGCCGAGGAGAAGATTGTCATCTCCAAGAAGGAGTCCATGTTCGCCTGGGACGAGACGGAGTACAAGATCCCGGCCCGCCTCAACCTCCAAGTGTGGGACGCCGACCACTTCTCTGCGGACGACTTCTTAGGGTGCGGTGGGCGTCTCTCTCTGGGAGTCTGAAACTAACCCCCCCCCCCCCCCCCCCCCCCCCCGTTATTTTACCGTAAGATGGTGAAGCGATTGAATGACGACCAGACGTGTTCTCGAATCGTTTTATGGTGTACTGATATTGGAACTTTGTTGTGTATGTGAGTCCTCCTCACAAGTGTCCAGCTAACCGATGAGATATCTCATTACTTTCTGTTCATCGGTCCGGTAAACCGTCATAGTCAATGTGTTGTGGTTCTCCTCCCAGTCCGTGAGCGTCACGGTCTAGAGGGGATTCTAAAAGCGCTATTTGAATTCTATGTTGTTGTTGTAGGCGCCATCGAGCTGGACCTGAACCGCTTCCCTCGGGGCGCCAAGACCCCGAAGCAGTGCACCATTGAGATGGTGACCAACGAGGCGGAGATGCCCATGGTGTCCATCTTCAAGCAGAAGAGGATCAAAGGATGGTGGCCCTTTGTGGCCAGAAACGAAGAGGACGAGTTTGAACTGACAGTACGTGGTCTACTTGGCTCACGGACACAATGAAATGCGTGGCGGCATGACGGTGTATATGATTATGTTTGATGTGATGTGTAGCTGTGTCCGTCATACTGGCAGGATCTAACCTCCCTCCAACGTATGAGCTCATAAATGGGAAAGAGAAAGAAAATCAAAGGAAAGTAAGAAGGATCCCTATATTTGATCTAAGTGGGTGTGTTTTAACATTTATCCCAGCGGGGTGGGTGGGTATGGCAAGTCAAGTTCCCAAAGGGAGGTGTGGTCTACTGAGCAATAGTGCCCTGAACAACATCTCTCTTGCAGGGCAAGGTGGAGGCGGAGCTGCACCTCCTGACCGGGGACGAGGCCGAGAAAAGTCCCGTTGGGGAGGGACGCAATGAGCCAGAACCACTGGAGAAACCCAAGTATGGACCCCATCCTCCTCCTCTTTATCGCTCCTCCTCCTCCTCCTCCTCCCCTCCCCCTCCCCCTCCTCCTCCTCCTCCTCCCCTCTCTTCACGCCCTCCGGCGCTCCTTTGTCCTGATCCAAGGGCTTCCCTGGGACTCCGACCGTGGTTCACTCTGAATTTCCACCGTCTGTAGTGAAACGCACGCATTTCCAGCACGCACGCATGCCGTGTGGGCGTGTGGTCCACTTCCTGCCAGCGAACAGATCCACCTCCCATCCGGAAGGAGAATAAAACGGGAAATGAAACGTGTCAATTAACGTGATAAACTGATCCTAAACATAACTAAACATAAACATAACCATAAACCTTGGCAAGTAGCATGTATACAAAATACATGTATAAAAAAAACTCATAAACAACCTTAAATTGCCTATAAACAATTCAAATAAAGGAAAATAAAACAATAATTAGAGACAACGATAAGGGACTATTTCCACCTGAGGAGTGACTTAGGACACATGCACCACCTTTGTGTGCTGGATGTCCCCCAGGATCTGCTGGTCACATGGTAAGTCGTGCCTCTGTATCCTTCCTCAGCCTCTCAACTTTGTTAAAGACAATGTGAAAGGGCATTCAGAGAGCACACGTTGCTTCTGTAATGTGGTGTATGTAGGGATGTCCTTAAGGTGGAAACACCTTAATGAGGCAAATACATATTTGACTTTGATGAAAAGATTTGAAATTATATATATATATATATATATAATATATACGATTTTATTTTCACCATGGCGAAGTCTTCAAATGTGTTCATCAAAGTCCCTCTTTTTTGCCTTGCTAAGCAGTTTTCACATGAAGTCTTTAGGACAGCCCCATATGCACTGTATGTCCTAGCCAAGGAGTGTGGCAAAGTGTATTAGGGATGTGATTGGCTATTACGGATTATTGATGATTATAAAATCAGTAAAGATATTTTTTTGCATGACTAGCGGCATGCGTTGTTAATGCATGAATCTGGGAACAAGCCAGCAAAAAAAAAAGAAAACAAGAATTTCAGGTTGTCTTTAAATAGTATTCTCGCCCCTTCTGACTAATCTTCCAGTTATCCCAGTCAAATCCACATTTGCCTACATGTGTTGCATGTAGGACAATACAAATAACCGACCACCTTTGTTTTGGTGGTTTTAAACGTTTCTGTTGTTTTCTGTCCACCCCCCAGCTGCCCAGACACCAGCCTGCTCTGGTGCTTAATGGCCTTGCCATTAAGCACTTGGTATGCAACCAGTACAAGTGGCTGGCCATCAAGATTGTGCTGGCTCTGCTGCTGCTGGCCCTTGTGGCTCTTTTCCTTTACAGCATACCTGGCTACATGGTGAAGAAGATGCTCGAAACTTGATTAGCAAACTCTCCTCGGCCCTTCCTACTGATGTCAGTAAACCAGAGGGCCTCTTGTAATTCAAGAGTTCACAGTTCACAAGATTTTCCCTCACCCATTCACCTCCCAGTCTCTAAGACAGTAAACAATGATTGATTATGGTATTTATAGTTAGTCCAAAGGCATAGTTTTTGGGGTAATCTCAAGTCAGCTTGTGATGTCTGCCCTAAAGGAGTGCTACATACACAATATTTGAAATAGACACCATCTTGCCTTTGTTGATTAAGTCAGAACTGGTATAGAATTGACGTTGAACTGCAGGTCAAAATATTGCAACAATGTTTGTGTATTGGCAACTGTGACTTACAAACATATTTGATCTGTATAAAGTTGAAGAAGACAAGATGTTTTGTGACAAGGAACCGAAAGGTCAATTACTGAAGAAGCAACAACAGGACAAAGAAGGAATTTAAAAAGAACACACCATTTTACAAGTGAGGCATTTTATACGCTATGTGATTCAGCCGCAGAGGAACCAAGACATGACCAAGAAAAGAGAAGATAGGATAGGACCCATGGTGGTTTGCTCTGTGCACCTTAATGGGAGAGCAGAAATGAATGAATGAATAAGGATCAGAAGAAGGATGTGTTCGCATGACCGTGATCTTGTCTCACCTGGTCCATGTTTAGACTCAAACATATTCCTGTTGAGCCTGGTGAGTTCGGGAAGCATCTCCCATGCACAGGTGAGACTAAACCCATCCTTGCCCAGGTGCCGGAAACAAAACCGGGACCACAAGGAGAGCAGTCTGTGTGTGTGGTCCTGAATTCCTGCGATTGACCAGGTAATAATGGCAGCATCAGAAAAACTGAACATGGAAGGGCATTGCTAAGGCAGAATTAACACCAGAAGAAAACGAAGTAAGTAAGGAGATTCCCCTGGAGTTTGGTGAAGCAGAAGGGCACCTACGAGTCCACACGATCCACGTGTGGACTCAGGTGCTCCATGGCTGACCAAGAGAGACCCATGGACATTTGGCACACAGAACAGCCAATGATAAATTAGTTTGTTGCCCCTTGACCAAAGCTGTTGACTTGATATCCTGTGGTATGCATTTTTGTCATGTGGTGATTATTTTCGCTTCGCAAAGCGTTTTAACTGTTCGCTAACCCATTGTATGTGATTAACATGAATTGTCAGCCCTTGGACAAATAATGAATGTAATGACTTGGCATCTGACGGAATAAACTGTAGGAAAAAAAGAGAAATAATTTATAGGCACAGAAAACAAACGGGACGAAGTTGTGGAGAGGAAAAAAAACAACGTGGAAGATATTTGAATGCTCCGCGGTAAACGACAGAGGTGTGCTCTTTGTAACGGTGGTAATATCTTGTTTGTTTGTCCTCCAGCCGTCCAGACATCGCTCTCCTCTGGTTCCTCACCCCCTTCAAAGCCATTAAAAACCTGCTGTGCAACCAGTACAGGTGGCTGACCATCAAGATCGTCACGGCGCTGCTCCTGCTTGCGCTACTGGCTGTCTTCCTCTACAACATGCCCGGCTACATGGTTAAGAAGATGCTGGGGGCGTAGCCAGAACAAGCCCAGATATAGCCTCTATCGGATACTCGGGAACAAGCTAGAGGTTTAGAGTTTCTTGCTCTTCACGGGAAAGTATTTTACTCGTCTATGTGTTTATCGGGGTCCAGGATATTCTAGCGGGCTGGGTCAGACGAGAGGTAATGGGTTCGATCCCCGATGTCCGCAGGGACCGTCTGACCTTGTAGGCATTGTTGAAAAAAAGGTCTAACTCCTACTTGCTCCCTAATGACATGTCTTAATTCACTGTAAATTGCTTTGGATTAAAGTGTCTGATAAATGAATAAATAGTAAGTAGTATAGGACTGAGAAGGAATTCATGAGTCCTCAGTTGGAGTACTATTGCAGAGGCCTTGTTATGAAAACAAAACAATTGTATTGCTGTTCATATAAGGATAACTTATGTAGGGTATTGAGAACAATGTTTGCTATATTGGCATTACGGTGGGGTTGCGGGTGCATAGTTATGGCTTTATCTGGAATTGCTTATTTTTCTATACACATTTTAGGATCGTCAATCGTTTCCACGTTGCACGTCGGTAGATGGTTTACGTTAAAGCTCTCAATGAAATGCAGACTGCTCAGTTAAGTTATTTTATGTTTGCCCTCTCTTTTCTCGTTTTTAGTGTTGCGTTGTTTCGACAAACACAGAATGTTTGCCTTGGTCTGGCTGTGTCGAGTTGGACGCGCGTTGATTTTGAATTATTGGAGTGCAGTTTTCATATATACATACACAAGACCTGGAATTTGTGAATAAAGTTGTCTTGAGTTCCATCAGTGTCCCATGACATTATTGCGTCCTTCCCATGTCTGTGTATCCTGAGTCTTTCCTGCGCGCTCTCCAACGAACCGCTTCACCAACACCAACCATTGTTATTACACCATCAACGATGACGTCGACACGTCTCACACACAAATCAATCATGACGCGAGGCCTATTGGTTAGTCACCCTAATAACACAGTTACACACATGAGCTGTGCGGTATGGCTATACTACCGATTACACACCTCCCTCCTATAACCAGTCTACCGTGGAGGAGCCATTACGGGTTTCTCAGTGGAGCCGAACTGTGTTTGGATTTATATTTACATTTCAATTATTTATCTGTGTGATCCCAGCCGAAAGTTGTGGGTTCGAACTCAAATCTCCACACGTTGAGCAAGTTGTCCCAATCCTTAATTTACATGTTGTATACCTGGAATTCACTGAAATTGAATAACTATTCACTAAAAAAGTAATGAATAGTGCAGCCAAAAGGCCATTACTTTTGTCATGGTCTACTGTGGATAGTCTGTTTCTTGCTGTAACTGAATTGTCTCAGTATTTTAATTTCAGTACATTTGTTTTATGTGTGCTCCCTTCCCTCTTTCCTACAGCCGCCCTGATATTGCGCTGCTGTGGTTCCTCATACCTTTCAAAGCTATGAAGAACTTGGTGTGTAACCAATACCGCTGGCTGGTCATCAAGCTTGTGCTTCTCCTGCTGGTGGTGGCCATGTTGGGCCTGTTCATCTACAACATGCCGGGCTACATGGTCAAGAAGATGCTAGGGGCTTGAGCTGTCCGCTGGGAGATGATGCCCAAATGCTAATGCGGTCCATGGGCTTTTATGCACCTAGCTAGTGGCCACCTTGGTTCTAAACGCTTGCTGGGTGGGGGGAACTGAATGCAGAATTCCACATTCATTTCGCCCACCCTAGCGTTTAGAACCAAAATGGCCGCTCTGCGACTAAGGCCTATTGCACTCTTCTGTTGTTCTTATTTTTGCTGTACTGTCAATTTTCAGATTTTCCGTCGTGAAAATGTACAGGTACTACTAATTAAGTCTTTAATAGTCGTAACTGACATGTCTAGGTGGAAATGTGTCCATATTAATCACCATAATCGCGGCACTTCAAACTAATTCAATATTCAGTATACCTGTTATCATCTAATAGATACATAGGCGAATTTCTTAAGTAGGCTACACTGTTGCAATGTTGTGTGGTATATTTGATATTTAACACATTGTCATTGTAAGTTTCTCCATACTTGAATTGTCTTGAATTGTTTTCAAAATAACAGCTTTTGTTTGTTGAAAATATAGATTGGGGATTTAAAAAATTTATATTTTTCCCCATATCAATGAGTGAATTGGATTTATGCCTTTGACTTGGAATTTATGAATAAATAAATGAAAATGAAGATAATTTATTTGTAATTTATTTAAGAAATATTGTTACAACCATTTAGACATAAAATATTAATTGTGGGCTACTGCTTTTTTTGTATAGTACACACAATATAGTACTATATACTGTATATAAAAAGATAGATGGAAAGATAGACATAGTAAAATAGATGTAGTAGATGTAAAATAGCCTAATCATTTTTGTTTTATTAAAATTTTTACTATTAGTATATCACAGTACAGTACAGCAAATACTAGCACAGTAGTGTACAGAAAAGTGTGTGCTGTAGTGTTCAGTGTAGTGTTTCACATGTACGTCACACACGCATTATGAAGTAGTGTGTGAGTGGGTGTGTCTTGAATTATTTCATTATATATAATTGTGAGGACGGCAAAATTTGCCTAGAGATTTTAATCGTACTTTTCATAATCAATATTTCATACTCTGAAGTGTACATAAAGGAACTTGCTTTTGTTATGCTGCTTAAGAGTTCTAAATTACAGTGATCACCAACAGCAAACAACCATTGCTTCGACTGACTTTCCGAAGTGGTGATTTTTCCTCTACCTAGCGGCCAATCCTATATACTACATCTCCAACCTGTAAGATTCCCGTCTTCTTGACAGTGAAAAACTGTCCAAACAACGGTGATTTACTGTAGATTGCCGCCTCCGACGGCTGGCACTGTCGATATCTGAAGAAACAAGATAAAATACATACTTTACAACCAGGAAGGTTAGAAATTACACATAATTTGTGCCATGGACTACATACAACACATTGCAAACTTGGTTATAGAAAATTGCCATATTGCCATAATTATGACAAAGACCAACAAAAATGTTTACTACATCCGACTTCTCTTTTGCGAAGAAAAGTTAGTAAAAACAAGCAAACACTGATAATACTCAATCTATTGGGGGTAAAAAACTCGAACCCTTCTGATTAAGATAAGGGTCAACAATAAATAAAAATAACAAAAACATACATGTGAAGTTACTCTTCAACCTTACCCCTTTAGTGTGTCCAGGGGCTCTTTCCTGCTAATAATACCAGTTTCTGGGTCAACGGTGGTAAGAATGCACCTGCAATACAATTACAGAAGATTCCATTAATGTTTATATTCGTTGTATAATGTGGGACCACCAGGTTAAAAATGGTAACAGTGTAAAAGGTTTTTTTCAGAAGCTACGTCTGGGTTACCTTCCACATGACATTACACGCTGGAGTCTGACATCACCAATCAGCAGCTCCTTCCAAGAATCCTAGAAAAGTATGATAAAAAAAAGAAAAGAATTTTATTTTTATTTACATTTCCCCCCCTCCCCAAGAAAATAAATTTAAAAAAGATAAAATAGAAAATGTAATTGTTATAAATTGGGAAAATACTTCCTAGTTTAAGTAACATTTATCGATTTAAGAAGTATTCCATCAAAATATTTGGATGGCATTGTTTATCTCGCACTCGTAAACATTTAAATGAAATGAAAATATGCATCACATGGTTTTTCAGCACTATATTCTGAAAAAAAAATCGAAAGTTGAATCATACCTCCTCAAAGGCATTGCAGTCACTAATGACGATATTAGGACGGAATCTCTCCACCGTGACGTCCTTCTCCAGCTTGCCGTTGAGGTCTCCAACTGACGCCTCCGACAGCAGCATCACCGGCCCAACGTCCGGATACGCCACCTTCTGGATGGCCAAAGAACAGCAACTATAAGTACCTCCGAAAGACATTACAGCTTTTATTTAACAGGGGTTTAATGAATTCTGTTTGATTAGTGAATTACAAAAATATGTAGAAAGAGACAGTGAAGTGGTTGTAGTAAAGGGAACCTATTAGTAAAAATGTTTTACAAGATGTCTGTTTAAGCAACTGTTACCTACAGCATACAAACTCACTTTTTGGTTTAATAATTAAAAATGTACGTTAATAAATAAATAAACGCAAGACAGAAAGATTGCAGGCAGAATTACGACCACATTATCACCGCTGTTAACTTCAGCATATCAAGCAAATATTTGTTTGTAATTCAGAGAACAAAAAGACAAACAAAGTCTGGCCTCCTTGACCGGCAGGCTGATGTTCACCTCGTCCTGGGAGAACAGCTTCTCCTGTTCGGCTGACCTGCGTGGCTCCATGTGGGGCTCAAAGTGCACCAGGCGGTAGGCTATCCCCCCCCCCAGATAGCGGGCGAGCCAGCGGGCTGCCTCGCCGCCACAGTCCCTCCCCTGGATGTCCGTACCAAACACCCTGGAGGAGGAGATTGAGAAGTATATAAGTTACGTAGTTATTGTTTCATTCCACATTGTCACTTAATTAAACTTAAAAAAACAATCGCTGGGGGTAAATGGACATGTGGCCGTGTTGACTACTGTGGAGGAATGTCCCGGTGGGATGGATAGTGGGAAAAGCTTTCTCTGGTGCTTTGGTTGTTATAATTAACACATTTTCTTAATGAATATCTAGTGTTTTCCCCCAAAACATTGTGAGATAAGAAGAATCAACATGTTTGGTACATTCAATTAAATTTTCTCTGCCACTTCTTTATTCAAAATATCACAATTCCAAACCAAATTCAAACTGCACTTAAACCATTCTCATCATTCTCATCATCACCATTTAAAATCCCAATGAGGAATTGTTTAGAACAGAATGATGTTCCATCAGAGGAGAAGATGATCAATAGACATAAAGCCTGTGGTGGTAGCGCTTCTCAAACCAAGTCAATCTCAATGTTGCGGTGTACCAAAACAAATAATTCACCTGCAATCGATGACTGGATTGTGGAGCTGCTGAAGGGGAATCTGCAGCTCTTCCATGTCGGGACCGTTCAGACAAAGCCTTCCACTGTCGCAGGTCAGCGACACCAGCACCAGCCGGGGCTGCTGCCTCCCGGTCACCATGTGACCGTCCTCCGTGATCACCAACCAGTGCCTGCAAAAACACAGTAAAACCATACAATCTACAGTCCAACCATAAAGTCTATATTACAACCATACAGCCTATAGTACAACTACAGTCTATAGTACAATCATACAGTCTATAGTACCACCAAACAGTCTATAGAACAACAATAGTCTATTGTATAACCATAAAGTCTACATTACAACCATACCGTCTATGGTACCACCATACAGCCTATATAACAACCATAAAGTATATGGTACCACCATACATTCTAGTCTCACCATACAGTCTATAGTACAACTATACTGTCTATAGTACCACCATACAGTCTATAGTACCACCTTACATTCTATAGTACAACCATACAGTATATAGTACCACCATAGTCTATAACTCTCTCTGTGTGTGTGTGTGTGTGTGTGTGTGTGTGTGTGTGTGTGTGTGTGTGTGTGTGTGTGTGTGTGTGTGTGTGTGTGTGTGTGTGTGTGTGTGTGTGTGTGTGTGTGTGTGTGTCTGCGCGCACATGCGTGTGTCAACTGTCTTGAAAATAGATTACATATTGTGGACCTAGTTACGCAAGAGTGCCCACTCCAGCTCTAGTCGTCTACATAGACGTTAACACCGCGTTTTGATTTTGCAGTAATACAGTGGCCTACAAAATCAACATACGACTGTCACTTCCATATAGATATACTATATAATGTGTTTTGTATACTTTGTATTACACATTTTCAGCCAACTATGTTCAACAGCGCGATATTTGTTTACAAAGTTCGGTCCATGCGAACAGTAACCTAACCAGGGCGAATGCAACTCATTTGTCCCGAACCACTGTCACCTTCAGTCTAGATACAGAAGCTCACATACCGATCCCGAAGTTCTCCATGTTTCAATCCCATTTTGTGGCATTCTGCCAGTGCCACAGAGATGCCTTTCCCCGATTTGAGAGGGTGAATTAAAAGCTGCGATACAACTCCAACTCGGACTTTTTCTCTATTTCTTAGAAATCTACACGCCAGACCAAAACATATCACCGCAGCACCCGTTCCTCCGACCAAAAGATACAGCTTTTTATTTTGTGCCAATGCGGTAATCGACAGCTTTTCGAAGTCCATGTCTGAGTTTTGGTCGAGAAAGCAGCAGATTGTTGAAGTTTGCAATCGTGCGTGCAGCGCTTGTGATTGAAAGAGGACGGGATCTCAGTCTGTGACGCTGTACGTAATGGCAACGTCTAGCGCCGCCTCGCATTATTTCTCGGCGGCCTTGCTGCTGTTGGTGTGAACGAAAGGAATTTATTAATTCAAATAAATGAATGTCGTGATCCACAAAACCTTGGGGCAAAGGGGGCTAGCCAGGACGAAGAATGATGCGTTGGTCTGGTCTGGATGGAACAAGTATACAACTTGAGGCGCCATGTTCTACCAAATGCGTTGCAGTCATATGCAACATTTCATGCATAAACTTTGTGTAATTATAACGGAACCACATGTTGTGTTTTCTACTTTTAATAATCTTTTTTATTTTATTGGGATAGGTCTCTTTTGCGGCCAGTTGTTGGCCACAAAAACAACTGGATTTGTTTTGTGATATTATTGTTAGCCTATTTCTGTGTTTTTGTGTGTGATGTGTGTGTGTGTGTGTGTGTGTGTGTGTGTGTGTGTGTGTGTGTGTGTGTGTGTGTGTGTGTGTGCGTGCGTGTTGTCGGGTTTTTTGCACAACATCAAATTCTGCATTTAGAAATGGGTGAAAACTTGCTCGAGTTCAAATATTTGAACTTTGGCGCGAATTTCGCTTGATTCCGAATCACTCGCGCGAGAAAGGTTTGCGAGTAACGCGAGTAGAATATTCAAATTCAGTTTTCAAAAATGTGTCTTTGAGAGATGGGTACGTTTAGGTATTGTGTTAAATGTGATTACGTTTACGCATTAGGATAGAGATGGTTAAGGTTAGGTATAAGGATGGAGATGGTTAAGTTTAGGTGGTAAGAGATTGTGAAGTTTAGGTAAAAGTAAAAAAAAAAGTGCCTGGGTGCATGATGTGTGGACCATTAGACAGGGACAAAAAAAAAAAACGTTCCTTTCTATTCATGCACAATATATTGTGGCCTACATAACAAATATGATCACACACAATACAAAAAAAGTAATCTACATAACATAACATTAAGTAATGTGCAGAACATTACTATCTCATTACTTTTGTTATGCAAAAGTAATGTACATAATATATGCACATAACAATGTGCATATATGACAGTTATATAACTGTATGCTGTGGTGAAGTTGTCATCAAAACTTCCCAATGTATAAATAAATCGGAATCTTTGTTTCTGATATCAGTTTAGCCTTCATTATGTATCCCGCAGGTGTCCAGATGTGGTGTTTGTCGGGCAACGCAGCGTCAAAGAGGAATACATACTACTACTACTACTACTGCTACCTCCTTTGTAAAGGAGGTGGTAGTAGTGGAGGAGGAGGAGGAGGAAGAGGAGGAGGAGATGGAAAAGGTGGAGGTTACCCCGGTGGCATGTACTGTAGTGTGTTTCTGTAACACCTTCGATCTTTAGGTTAAAGACATTTCATTATCAAATATTTTGTTAAGAAATCATAGTGTAACCCATTATGTATTGCACATTCATAACTCATTCTAATTACTTAGAGTTGGTAATCGTTTTTCACACAAATGAGCTGATTCAGTCTAACGATATCTATGTTATACTTTTGGATATTATTTGAGGGAATCCAACCATTAGAAGTTGGTGGGAATGGATCTCATTGGCAAACTGGAAGTGACCGAGGGCAGACACCGGTATATTGGTGTCATGGTTGACTTTTGTGCTAAGTGGCCACAAGCATATGCCCTGAAAACCAAGAGTGAGGGTGAAGTCAGAAACTGTTTTCTTAAATGTATGTACCATTTTGAGGCACCAAAGAGGATCCTCATGGACAAGGAAGGCGAATTTGTCGATGCAGTAATGGAATCACCTTAATTTCTTCCTACTTACCGATTCTGCCAAACAGCATTTAGTGTGCAATGTTAATAATGGCAATATAGCTCTTTCGTCTTTAGGAATTAATGTGCGTCTGTCAGTATGGAGTTTGGGGATAACATAACAGTAAATTTCTTACACAAAGAACAAAGTGCTATATTGCCATTGTTTACATTTGTGGCAGGCACGTTTGAATGACCACTGTAGCAATGTCCAGCTACACACCACCTAGGTGGCTGCCATACTCCACCTAGGTGACTTTTCTTGGGCTCCTCCAAACAAAGGACACAGGGTGGTGATGTTAAACCGGTTTATTGCCAAGGTTGAGTATAGTGACACAAACAGATGGTGCTCCATGCTGCCATGTAGGAGATCTCTCTCTGAGTGTGTGCGGTGATGGCTGGTTTAACCTGTGCACATTGAGCAATCAATGTGCAACAGGTGTGCAGCCTCACCCAGCTCCAGATTCCAATCAGTCTGACTCGGGCCAGGTGAGGCTGCTTAAACCAGCCATCATCCACACACACTCACACAACCACCCTGACCGGTATTTACCTTTTTAGGTTACACACAGTCTGTCTGCAACATTTGGAATCCAGAGAAGCCTTTGCGCATCCTATCGTCCACAGACAAATGATGTTGTGCAGCAGTTGAACAGCATCATCCAGAGGTGAGGATGATAATGCATATAGCAGGTATACTTGCATTTGGATGCAGTTGGCATCTTCACTTATTTCAATCCACAAAATATCAATAATATAAACACTTTGCTCATGTTAAAGAGGAAATAGACTATAGACTTCACTATAATTTGGGTGAAATTGTAGTGTTCCACATCCTTGGAGTCTAACCCAAGGTGAATGACGGCTGGAGGGGCAATGGTAAGCCATCTTAGTTCTAAATGCTAGCTGGGTGGGGGAATTGAATGTGTTGAGAACCGAGATGGCCGCTAAAAGGATAAGACCCATTGCACCTTTTTAAGTAGTTTTAATTTGTTTTTTTTTCTTTCTTTACAGATCTCTTTGCAAACATGTGGGCGAAAGACCAGAAACATGGTCAGACTATTTGGATGACATCCTGTTTGAAGTAAGAGCTAACAATCATCTGGACACAACGTGTTCCCCATTTTACCTAATGTTTGGGAGAGAGGCCAGGTCCCCAACAGATATACCTGAGGAACATCAGGTTCGTAAAACATAAAATTGTTTTTGGTTTCCAATGGCACTTGACCCCAACACAGGTACATGCACAAATACATCTGCATGAATAAATCCATTACTTTGGACTACTACTACATACTTCTTCATTTCAGTTTTCCTCGTTATTGAAACATTTCACGCTTGAATTCATTTGATGTTCATTTTTGGGAAAATGTTCATGTGAGTTGTTGTTCACAGGTGAACGATAATGTGGAGGAGCTCATAGAGGATTACAACCCAAAGGCGCAGAGGACCATGACCAAACCAACCATATTGTAACAGCCAGTGGGACAGAGGTTCCAACACCAAATGAGGCAGGGACTGAAAGGCCTCTCAGTCCGACCCTGCAATGGGAGACGCTGTGGATCTCCACCCCATCAGGAGTCGGCGGAGGAAGGAAGGGATTGTGCCGCTCCTTGGGCTCCTTGGGCTCCTTCTCAATACCAAACATCAACGGGGACCACCGCTGACTTGGCAGGGGAGAACGGCACCATTTTAAAAGGTTAACGTGGCCACCTTAAGCTGGAACAAGAGCAGGACATCATGGCCGTCAATGATGGCCATGGGGGGGGGGGGGGCTGTTTTTACCTCTTGCTTGGATTTGTCACATGATGAATATTTTATAAAGATGTAAAGAAGAAATTATTTATTGTCATAATTTCCTATCGTATATCTTCTGTATTTTCGAATTAATCTGGCTTCCAAAGAGTATATAAAACCTCTGTTAACTATATTTTAACGAGTCTCTGGAGATTCCAGTGAAAGTAGTCCATGTCTACATACCAGCTCAATGGTTTCCTCTTGTGTCAAACCACAGCCATTACAACAAAGTGATTCCATGAACTCAACTCTGTTCAGGTCCATCTTTAATAATAGCTTACAGCTTCAGGAATAGTAAGCATGTCATTGGGTTTGCCTGGTAGCAGGCTAGTGTTATGGGAGAAATGTACTGTGGTTTAAAGGAAGTATAAGCATTATCTTGCCTACATGACATTGTGCTCATGCATGTCACATATTTACGTTTACGTTAAATTGTGTTTGTCAAACATGTAATCTACCTCAAGCCAGGGATGGTTGACAGCTGGATTTGTTTTAATATAATGCAATTAAAGCCATGACTCTTTTTGCTTTGCTTAGCTCCTTTCATAATATTTTAATGGAACACATTTATAATATAATAAATACATTGTAGCCTGCATCACAACAAATTCCTGACACAAAATTTATAACTTTAGGCTAGTGACATTATTTCCAGCGACTGCAGTGATGGATTCTTAAAATACCAAAGTGTCTCCCTTATTGTACCAAAATGGCAAACGCGAAACTGCGCCCCCGTTTAACCGATGTGTGGCCAAGAATATATTACACCTCACAACTCATTTGAGGACACACATGCCCGTTTGTAATTTGGGTTTACTGTGGATTATTAATATAAGCACACTTCCACAACCTGTTCCAGCAAACACACACACACACACACACACACACACACACACACACACACACACACACACACACACACACACACACACACACACACACACACACACACACACACACATAGAGAGAGACTTATATCCTTCATCTGTCCCTTTCTCTGGAAATGACACATGGTAATCTCAATCAGAAAATAAGTTATTTCGTTTTGGAAGAAGAACACATAACCTTAATGTGCCTTAAAGGAAGAGACTTCTACGATAATCGATATAACTATCATTGTTGTTGATGTCCCTATCGTTATTATTTTTGTTAATCATCACATGACATTTTAAAGCAGCAGTGTGGCTTTGCAAGGTTTAGCGACTCTCTCTTCCCTCTTTGATTATGTAAAGTTTCCCTGTGAAGTGTTACTTCATGCTGTCATTAATGCTGTTGATGACATTAATGACAAATGAATAATTACAAATCACTAATCATTTTTTCACTAATCATTTTCCTGTTCAATAACTAAAATAGGCGACCATTCTTTCGTAGAAAGTTGGTATCCAGATCGAAACTGTTGCGATATAACTGCACACCTTCCAGCAACCTATATTCACGTACCGGTGCAAGTAAACATTCGCTTGTAGCGCCGACTGCTATCGAGATGAATGATCAATACATTGCGTTTAATGTAATAGGACCTGTGGACATCTACCTGACGTGTTAACTAACACTCAGAGTTTGGTCTTGTGTAAGCAACTTTTCTACGACGTTATTTGCTCTTATGGCCCTCCATACCATTTTGCCTTGTTAAGGCGTATTTTCCCAGACAGTTTGTTTCCCAGTGACGTTCCATAAAGTCTAGCTCTCGTTGCATCAAATTAATGGACGTGATCTGCAATGTTCCCAGCATGCTTTGCGTTTGAGAGTTAGGGAATTTATTTATGGGACTTATACGTTGCGAAGACTTAACATGTTTTTAATTTTCAATCTTTGATATCCATCGTTGTTAGATGTTGTTCGATTATTGTCATGTTACAGGCTCTTTTGGTCGTAGTTTGTGTTGTCGTTTTTGGAGACCGTCGCTGAGAGTGACTATTTGTTTAATGGGTGCGTGGCTAATTAGCGTCTTGGCTGGTACCCGCTACTAATGCAAAGATACAACGGGGCATTGGGTTGTGTATGTTAATATTCTCGTGATCCCTGGTTTTCATTATGGGTTAACCAAGCCTAAGATCAGTACTGGCAGACTGCATAAGATAAATGACAAGGTATCCCATTTATCTCCAGCGGGTGTCCCCAATTTAGAGGAGGTGAAGGTACACAAGGTGAGGAAGAGGGCACAGGAGAAAAAGAAGATGGCTCAGGAGGGGAAGGCACAGCAGGAGAAGAAGGAGCAGAGGGGGAAGAAGGCACAGGAAAGGAATAAGGCAAAGAAGGGGAACAAGGTACAGGATGAGAAGAAGGCAGAGGAGAAGAAGGAGCAGAGGGGGAAGAAGGCACTGGAGAAGAAAGATAAGCCAAAGGTATTTTTTTTCTTTTTATATTTCATATTTAGTTGAACCCCTATTAGCTATCATACATTCTACCATAATTGTTCTTCCTAAACGTGCCTACTCAAATCCTCCTTACTTCATACTACAACAATAATTCAAACTTTACTAACCTTACTATCCAAACGTATATGCAGGGCAGACATTGTAGTATGACCTCTCACTGTTCACACGGGCCTTGCTCTGACCCCATACAACGAACCCATATCACTTAGCCATGGCCTAGCAACCACCCAGAACATCCTAGCAACTGCACAGAACACCCTGGCAACCACCTACAACACCCTGGCAACCACTTAGAATACCTAGTGGCAACCACCCATTACACCCTAGAAACCACCTAGAGCACCATAGCAAACCAACAAGAACACCCTAGCAACCACCTAGAATACTAGAAACCGTGCAGAACACCATGGCAACCGTCCAAACAATGAGCAACATATAACACCCTAGCGTCCACCACAAAACTACAGCAGTACTTCACGTCACTGTATTGTACATTTCCAATATACCAGGTACCAAAAACATTATTTTCCACAGGATGCAAGTGTAATTTCTTAGAAATTGTACATTTTCTAGTATGTTGCAGGATCTGCCTGGTTGGCATCCTGCCCGTGGAACCTATCTGCTAACTAAAAATAGCATTTCAAACAACCCGACTGTACATTATTTATGTACATTAGAGGGACATTGTGGATAATATATTTTAGACACATGGTTAACATTATAAATATAACCATGATCTAAAATAACCACGAGCCACCACAGGCCTGTTTTTATTTATTGTTATTTCTCTCCCATGGTCAAGTGCTGGTTGATCTGCCTTTTTTCATCAAAGACTTTTTCACCAAGAATGAATACATGACATGTGCATAACGTATAATGATAACAGCATATAAACAGTCAAAGCATGGGTAATCGCATCATACATTATTTGATAGAGCATTAAATGTAACCTGTTTCTCTCTACCACCACCCTTCTTCTTTGCTTGACCCAGGAGCGTGTCCACAAATTACCGTTCTGTTTCCTCAGCAAGAAGGAGTTTCTGGAACAAATGGTATGATACTTGTGATGGAAGGCGGGGCCATAAGTTTGATCTTTTTATTTTCATTTAATAATTTATGTACAATAGGGGACATTGTGGATAATATTTTTTAACACTTTCTTTAACCGTATCAATATATAACCATGCTATATAATAAGTACAAATCATCACAGGCCTGTTTTATTTCTTGTCTCTCACTGGCGCTGCTACACGTCGCACAGTGTCGCATGGATACAGTATAAGTAATTGCATCGGACATGATTTGATATACCTGAAATATAATATATTCTTCTCTTCCATCACCACCCTTCTTATTGGCTAGGCCCAGGATGAAGTCTTCTCCATGAATATATCAGACCAACAGCAGCTATTGAAAAGGAATAGGGAGAGTCTGAGAACGGGGATCCCCCACCAGGATTTAATTAAGGTATTCTATTTAATTTATTTTGTGTGTGTGTGTGTGTGTTTGTTAAAGGTAATAACAGTTATTACAAACACTAACTACTAATAATACAGTTGCATTTAGCAAGATTATCCAGCTGCATATGGCAAAGAAAACATGGAAAATATTAATGCAGATTTAAACTTCATAGTAATGCGGACATAGAATAGGCTTTTAGCCCCTCCACTCTATACTTGGAGTAAAGAGTGAGGTTATGTTTTAACACAAATAATGATTGTTAATTTTTTTTATTTTTTTTAAATTATGTCGTCTTTCAAAACGCCTAGACATGCACCGTTTTCACAGCTGATGTGGACAGCACGCAACGGTTGTACAAATGTACAATATAAAGACTTATTTGCTTACTAAGAATAGCATTTCAAACAACCCTACTGTAAATCATTTGTGTACAATAGGGTACATTGTCGATAATATGTTTGAAACATTTGTGTTAAGATGATCAATATATACATTATATAAAATCACAACAAGCCACTACAGGCCTGCTTATTTCTTGTTGTTTCTTTCTCATGGTTAACTGCTGGTTGATCTGCCTGTTTTCATCAAAGCCTTGTTGAATGTGTACTGCTCCAGTAGAGGAATCCCCCTTAATCAATATACCACATGTACATAATGTGTAATGATAACAGCATATAACATTTAAGGTATGAGTAATCACATTGTACATTATTTCATGTACCATGAAATGTAATCTGTTCTTCTCTACCACCACCATTCTTCTTGGCTAGGATAATCCGGCCGTCAAATCAGTGAAGAAATTGTTGGCAAAATCAAAGAAGCCCAGTCCGAACCAGGTATGCTATTTCATCTTTTTTTCTATTCATTTAATCTTTTATGTACATAAGGGTTAGATTGTGGATAATATTTAAAGAGATACTTGCATTAACCTGATCAATATAATCATGATATATCTTATAACTACAACCTACCACAGGCCTGTTTTATTTCTCGTTATATCTCTCTCACGGGTGCTCCTTCACTGGGAGTGCTGGAATGTAGATACAATATGAGTAATTGCATCGTACAT